>JAUPFN010000031.1:10427500-10609058 GCA_036924255.1 Apodemia mormo
TATATGTTCACTAATCATAAATAGTAAAAACTGCGCGGCGATGTAACATACGGAATAAAATGCACCCACTGTGATAATAATCGTCACTAATAAAATATAACGGTCGTGATTTATCACGCATGATATAACAGTGACAAAAAAAATAACTTCACGACGTGATAGTGAAATAAAAGTAGCCATAATTACCATCACTAACCTCACTAGGTTACTTAGGTCACTAGCAGGCACTCCTAGTGCCTGCTAACCCAGAAAAACACACATCTATGCTCATCACACAAATGCCTGTCCTTATCGGGAGTAGAACCCGTGGCACGTTGATTGCCAGGGTAAGGTTCCCGGTCGCCAACTATTCGGCCAAACTGGCGGTCATTTTTGTATAATTATTTCGTTATTTTTTATATCAAAAGATAGCAAACCAGCAGATGGTTTTCTTGATATAAAGAGAAACCATCGCCTAACACATCTAAGATGTTAATGGTACGTTGCTATCCGTGTGACGGGATGCCAATGCCGTAAGCATAAGTCTACCAGCAACCTTACCTTTCAAATCGGAACATGACAATGACAAGCATTGACGCTATAATAGCGTCAGGAATAGGTAAGACGGTGGTACCAAATACCCGGGCGAGACAATGCTGAACTCTACCACCTAGTAGCCACGATAACAGTGACTCGCATAGCTAATCGGTCACCTTGTACGACCTGCCTGACAGAACTGCAGTTGGCCTATTCTTCAAACGTGCCTAGGACCAACACGGGGGTTATCTCTACGGGCTCTTGAGAAGAAGCGACTTGACAAACGGACAAGAAAGCGATCCTATAAGGATTCCGGTATCCCTTATGACGTACGGAACCCTAAAAAACATACAGGCGATTTGATAGCCTCCTCCCTTTGTGAAGTCGGTAGAAAATAGAAATCTAGGGTTAAAACAACTTACTTCTCGTCATCTTTCGCCTTTGCAATATGACTGAAGATTTGAGCAAAGGAATTGGGTATAATGCCTCGCAGCTCCGGTGCAGAGTTGCTGCCAGCCATGGTGTAGGTTTTGCCGGTGCCAGTCTGGCCGTACGCGAATATTGTTCCATTGTAACCTTTAAGCACTTCCTCCACGATCGGGCTGGCTGTTTGGACGTAGATATCCATCTGAAAAGGGTAAAATTCCGTTAGTTCAAAGAGCAAGTGAAGTACTCACAGTCTACTGGAATAATCCGGCATTTGTATGTGTGAAGTACTCACAGTCTACTGGAATAATCCGGCATTTGTATGTGTGAAGTACTCACAGTCTACTGGAATAATCCGGCATTTATATGTGTGGAGTTCTCAGTCTATTGGAATAATCCGGCATTTGTATGTGTGAAGCACTCCCAGTCTACTGAAATAATCCGGCATTTATATGTGTGGAGTTCTCAGTCTATTGGAATAATCCGGCATTTGTATGTGTGAAGCACTCCCAGTCTACTGAAATAATCCGGCATTTATATGTGTGGAGTTCTCAGGCTATTGGAATAATCCGGCATTTGTATGTGTGAAGTACTCCCAGTCTACTGGAATAATCCGGCATTTATATGTGTGGAGTTCTCAGTCTATTGGAATAATCCGGCATTTGTATGTGTGAAGCACTCCCAGTCTACTGGAATAATCCGGCATTTATATGTGTGGAGTTCTCAGTCTATTGGAATAATCCGGCATTTGTATGTGTGAAGCACTCCCAGTCTACTGAAATAATCCGGCATTTATATGTGTGGAGTTCTCAGTCTATTGGAATAATCCGGCATTTGTATGTGTGAAGTACTCCCAGTCTACTGAAATAATCCGGCATTTTATGCGTGAAGACCCAGTCTACTGGAATAATGCAGCATTTGTGTGTGTGAAGTACTCTCAGTCCATTGGAACATTTGTTAGGTAAGTAGTTTAATGTATTATTAACTATTAGTCAATAGTTATATATGTACAGTCAATAGTATGTATTATTTTATTAGTTAAGTTCCTTTTTTTTAGTTTTTTTGTACATTTTTTTCTACCTTATATTTTTCTCTTGTTTTGGGGCTTGCTGGAAGATATTTCTTTAGAGACAACCTAGCGTTTTGTACTAATGACCTTATGTTTACTTTTTGTTATTGATTAAACCTCATACTACTACTACAATGTGTCATAAGCTGTGCTACCACTACGGTAATAA
This sequence comes from Apodemia mormo, assembly GCA_036924255.1. Taxonomy (NCBI): domain Eukaryota; kingdom Metazoa; phylum Arthropoda; class Insecta; order Lepidoptera; family Riodinidae; genus Apodemia; species Apodemia mormo. The sequence continues at coordinate 10,429,681 of JAUPFN010000031.1, forward strand.
GAGGGTTTAATCAATGGTTCGCCTTTTATGTCGTGTTCCTATAAAAAACGATCCGTCATTCGTAGCAGTAACCATCAGCAAAATCTATATCTATACATTTTTATTTTTTTATTATTTTTTTTTATTTATTTATACATGGAAGGCCATCAGCTATATTTTAATAGAGTAGTAACTAAAAAATAGATCCAGGAAGCCAATTATAGGCCTTCACTTATAGCTACTTAATAATAATAAATGAACACAACGCTCTTGTACCTACTCACGAGTGTAAGAATGTATATAAACAAAAGAGTAATTGAAAAAACAATATATGCAAGTTTATAACTTATTGAAAAAGTTATTGCTTAAACACCGTCTTGCCTTGGGAATGCTCGCAATATATGGGTCTATTATTAGATTTTTGCTTATTTTGTTAAATGTATTGCTCGCTCGTATTATGTACGTATTCTGTCGATATTTAGTGTTTACTTTAGGTACATGAAGTGGGTCGCTATATCTGGATGAAATTATTGGTATTTTAAATTTTAATTTGTCTAGTAAGTCGGACAGTCAATGTGATTACTTAATATTTTTAACAGAAAAAGGTAATCTGCGTTTTCACGACGGTTTTCAAGAGGTAGAAAATGTAGTTTTTTACAATGGTCAATATAGGAATCTATACATATAATAAAACTGTAAGAGGTCGATTTCTGTACATTGAAGATATTTTAAAATTTTTTTTTTGGAAGATACTCTTTAATCGATACTGAAGCGAAAAATGTGATTTTTTTAATTTTTGTCTGTCTGTCTGTCTGTCTGTCTGTCTGTATCAAGGCCGCGCATCACGCCGAATCTACTGAACGGATTCAAATGAAATTTAGCACGATTAGAGTTCATACTCCGAAGAAGGTTATAGGATATTTTTTATCCCAAAATTCAGTACGGTTCCCGTGGGATAGGGGATGAAAATAAAAACGTGAAATTAGCTTTAATTCATTAACCTGTCATCCGAAATCCTTTATTATTTTTTTGTTCAAAAGTAACTACTATAAAGATTATCCCTTAAAAATTTCAAGGTCATGAGTTTTATAATTTAGAAGTTACAGACATCGCAAGTTTCAACGGTTTCGGATGGAATGTCCAGTTGAACGTGACACCCGGAATGTATACAAAACCTTTGAACGCACGGCTCATTATAAGTTAGCGTTATCATTTCATAGTATTTGTATAATGGATATAACCCATTGACCTTATATTATTCATATTTCTATGATATAACCCGAGAGAATCAGTTCTAGAATGTATACTGTTTTATTAAAATGTTATAAATGCATTTTTACTAGCCTAAAAATGAATAAAATATGTGTAAAATGTAAACCTAAACATTTTATTTATTTATATAAGAATTATAATATATTTGAAAATAAAACAGGTCATTTTTCAGTTTTTTGCCAATATCTCAGAAAATATGCATCTAATCGACATTAAGAATACTAATAGAATTTGTTCTTTATAAAATTTTACGTAGGGATAGGCTATTGGAAAAATTCACTATTTTGTTTTTACATTGCATAACGTAAAAAAGGGTAAAAAAAGTATCTAACCGCCCATACCCGGAATACGTAGGCAGAGGTACAAGAAGTGTACCCACAATTAGCCGTATATACCATCTCACACAATGTGATAGGTGGCAAGCCTATTGCGAACCGGGCCCTTTCCAATCCCGGGCAATGTTGTTTTATCAGAAAAGTTAAAAATACGTTTTGTTTTGTCCGACCCGGGAATCGAACCTAGGACCTCATATGGTCAACGATGACACCGGACGACTAAACAACACGGTGAATATTTCAAAATTCTTTGAAAATGAATGAAACTTCTGCGAAGTGTAGATGTTGGAGTGTCTAAACTACTTAGTGTACTCATTAAAGTCAGACTCCAAAATACTTTTTAAAAAATTGTTTAGTAGAATATACGAACATGTACTTATAACTTCAGTCCTGGATAAGATCACCATCTTACAGAAAAAACTTTAGACAAAGATAACTTCATCAAAACAAATTCAATAAAAAGTTACTTAACTTTTCTTTATTTGTGAGAATCGAAAATCAAAAATGTGAGAAAAAAAATACGTGGCTTTGTTGTTTTTTATTGAAATATCATCACTCCCGGTTCCCTTGCGGAGTAGGCAGAGTAAACCGAACGTCTATTGACTTTCCGGTTCACCGCGTTTCACCGGTTTGTCGGTTGGTGATATAAATGGTAATCCTTACAGCCGCATATACCGACACGTTAACGATTATCAACTATTTTTAGCCATAACCGGGACCGACAGTTTTACATGCTCATTCAAGGCACGGGATTGGTAATATACCTCTCCGCCAGTCTCCGAGTTGCTACTGAGATTTTAGATTTTCGAGAAAATCCTCGAAAATATCTCAATCACACCTTTGCCCGAACCCGGGACCACATGATCTGAGCCGAATAGGCTATCCCAAGACCACGAGGCAGAGTAGTTTGTTATTAATAAAAAAAACCCTTAACTGCTTATTAAAAATGATACAAATTTAACTTAAAACATCTTTTAGAAATTTAAAAATAATAAATTTAAGAAAAGTGCAACAAGATTTTTTACTGCAAATCGTTTTCAATGAACAAAGATAAGCTTCTTAGTCAAAGGCTATTTTGTTTTTTATTAATAACAAACCACAAAGCCATGTGTTAATTAATTTATTTTTATACTTCCTGCTACAAAAAGTGCCTTAAATAAAAATGATTCAAAAACTAAAACTGAATAAATAACTTTTCATCTTCCTAACTAGGTATATATGTTTAACTTCCCGCTACGTGTCTAGATGAGGAAGTTACTGATTTTACCCCGATTTACGAAAATCGAGTGTTCACCAGAACTCCACGTTTTGGGGTCCTAGAAACCTTTTTCGACTACTTTCATGATGACGCGTGTGTGTGTGTGTGCGTATGCATATGTGTGTGTGTGTGTGTATTTGTATGTGTGTATTTAAACATCTCATAACTTTGAACGGCTTGACCGATCGAAACGCGGTAAATAGGATTCGATTGGATTCCACTCAACTTAGACTTCCTGAAAATTTTACCAATTCAGTCAAGGAGATTTTCAGAAATTTTGAAAAACCCTCACATAAGTTTTTGGCGTAACAGTATTTTTTAATACAATTTCCAGATTAATGTACCGATAGAGTACAAAATTTAATCAGCTTTACATCTCAAAAAACTGCGACCAACGCATAAATTGCATCAAAATTTATTTATCCGTTCGGGAGTTTATAGTTGACGAATAATTTTGCAAAAGTATTTTTCGACATAATTTCGAAATTTTTTAACTAATTATTTTTAATCTTCTCCAATATTTTAGTACTAAAAAACTACATTGAATACCGTTTCAAAAATCAAAATCGAATCGAATTTTCAAAAGTTACAGCTTTTCAAACAATAAAATTACGTTGTTTACAGTAAACTTACTACATATTGTTTAAATAACTTTCAGGTTTATATACCGATTGATATAAAATATCGAATTAGACTTTCGATTTTTATATCAATCGGTCGGTATACAGTAAACTTATTACATATTGTTTAAATAACTTTCAGGTTTATATACCGATTGATATAAAAATCGAATAAGAGTTTCCCTCTAAAAAACTGCGCCAAATACTGGTAATTGGATCAAAATCGTTTGATTTATTTGGAATTTGTCAATGACGAACACTTAAACAAAAGTTTTTTTTACATTTCTTTGAAATTTCTCAACCTATCGATTTTTTAGCTATTAAAACAATTTTGAGTTAAAAAATTGCGTTGAATGCCATTCAAAAGATCGCAATCGATCATCAATTTAAAAAAAATATGATGTATATTATTCAACCATTAATTTCCTAAATATCATTTTTACAAACTAGATTTTTTGAACTCTTCGAACTCAACAATCTATACTTAGGTATAATTTTTGCTTCTTTTAGCTTAAAATACTTCAATGAAGCGGGAAGGGATTCAGGAATGGCCTGCAGGGTCAACCGTAATACAGATTTTTATATTCACTAAGTACATAAAATTATTATAAATACCTTTTGATTACTTTTTCTTTCATATCGATATCTTATTAGAATATTTGATAATTTTAGGATTTATATAATTATGAAAAGTTTACCTTTTTACGTTTAATGCTAATTTTGCGACATAAAAACAAATATTGCAAATTTTCAGAATAGCCTACCATTAAGTGAAATTTTATAGACCAAATACATTAATATGCATGCTATCGATCGTCAAGGCGCACAAATTCTAGGCATCGCCATATGGTTGACATTCCACATGCCCGGACAAAGCGGTTAGACTTAACATTCTTCATTCGAACCGCAAAGGACTGGAACATGCTTCCTAAATCTGTGTTCCCCGTCGGGTACAATCTGGGGATCTTCAAGAGAAGAATGAACAGGTACCTTCTAGGGAAGCGCGTTCCATCTTAGGCCGCATCTTAGCTTACCATCAGGCGAGATCGTGGTCAAGCGCTTCCCTATAGATAATTTTAAAAAACATGTCGATAACACGCATATTTTACGAAACATTGGCAAAAAATTGCAAAAAGCCGTTTTTTAATTGTTTTAAAAAAAATGTTTCTAACCTCCTACACGTTCAATATATTATGCTTAATAATAATAACATTTCAATTATAACCTTTACTGAAAGCAAATACTATTTATTTCTCCCTGACTAATAGGTCTGTCGTCAAATGTAGCCTACTGCAAAGGAGTCAGATATTGTTATTTATCAGACATACGCCACAGATTTCAAACTAGCTTGAATAATCATCGTTGCCCATTAAGAACCTAGGTACAAGCCGATAATTTCACCTTCAATATTTTTTATCCGGTGGAAGGATAGCTCCAGCCATGCTTAAAAATGACAATACAGTTAAAGAATTTTGCTTCACAGTGTGTGATCTTTCTCCCAATAAAAAATAGGTTTTGCAAAAATGATCTTTAGTCAAATTTAGTCATATGGAATGAGTATATAATGTCAGGCAAATAAAACTGCAAGCATGACTGTAGAAAATAAAAGGCGAGGTGACTTCAGTTAAACACTGCTTAAAGCCCTATGAGGCACAAGGGTCGTTATCAAAGTGAACGTCTTTGCAAACCCACACTAAAAGAATCCTTTCTTAATATTTCTCCTTTGATAAAAGTGCTTCGCCGTCCAAAGTATTGCTGAATACGAGAAATACTGTGGTCAATTACTAATAATTACTCTGCAAGGATGGCCAAACGCGAACGAAGTCGCGGGTACAGCTAGTAATATAATAAAATTGTAGGAAAGTCAAAACTGTACATTGAATATTTTTTTAAAAGAATACTTGGGGCGTGATCTACAATCGATATCGAAGCCAAAAATATAATTTTTAAAATTTTTGTCTGTTTGTCTGTATGTATGTCCGGGGTAAACTCAAAAAGTACTGCATGGATTTAGTTCCAATTTTGCATGAATATTACTAACAGGTCGGGTCAACATATAGGCTACATATTATCACGCTATCACCTAGCGGGGAGGTGCTGTGCGGAGTAAACGAAGTCCGCGCGGACGAAGTCGCTGGCAACAGCTAGTATTTAATAATAAACGGGCGTTCCACAAGTTGTTAGGACATTTTGTAATTTGACATTAACAAGAACAGTTTTAACTTACATCTCGTAGAAAATGTTACTACTCGTAACTAAAACGAGTCGTTTTACTGATATAGAAAAAAGAAAAGTAAGAACATTATTCGAGAGGGTTCGAGAGGGGTCCAGTTATTCTTGAATTATTATAATTTATGAACACAAGGAAAATTTTCAAATAAAAAAATTGTTTTCAAAGACTTCTATTCTATATTCAAGGTAAATGCTAATGTATAATATCTGTGTACACATTTCTGATATATTCCGTATAAATAAATCATAGAGGAAATATTGCTGAAGCCAAGTGGGTTAGTAGGGCAAGGCCATTTGAATTTTTCTGATTAGAACCGAACGCGGATAATGCTTTTTAGATTCTTGATATTACAAGCAGCGCTGTATTTACCCTAGGGGCACTACGAGTGCCCAAGGCAAAAAAATTTCAAGGGCGACAAAATTTGGAGTGAGGGTAAAAAATCTTTACGTTACAGACAATGCTTTAAATTTTTAAGTGCTTATAATCATGTTTACTATGTGGTAGAATACTGCAATGTCTCGCCCGGGTCTGGTGCCACCGCCTTTCCTATTCCTGCCGCAATGGCGTTAGTGCTTGTCACTTTCGTGTTCCGGTTTGGAGGGTAAGATAGCTATTAAACTGATGAATGTGGCATTAGACCTCGCCACAAGATAGCAACGCACCATTAACACCTCTGGTGTCTATAGGCGATGGTTGACTCTTTCCATCAGGAGACCCATCTGCTTGTTTGCTATCTTATGATATATAAAAAAAAGCAATGTTTGAAAAATCCTACTTCCTACTCCTACTAATTTATATATTAAAATATATTAATATTTATAAATGCGAAAGTTTGGATATTTGGATGGATGGATGGATGGTTATTTGTTACTCAATCACGCCAAAACTACTGAACGGATTTAATTGAAATTTGGCACACAGGTAGATGATAACCTGGAATAGCACATTAGACTACTTTTTATCCCGGAAAAATGAGTAATTTCCGCGGGATTAACCAAAAAACTATTATAATGCAAGGGGCTGCATACTGCACCTAGTACCTATTTTAAATGCGAAAGTTTGGATGTTTAGATGGATGTTTGTTACTATCATACCTCCTATTGAAAACATTTTTAATGTCCTATAAACTTTGCAATGTATTTTTTTAATGTATTTATACATATAACTGATAAATAGAAGTGGGCTCAATAACCAACCTCGAAGTACGCCATTATTATATAATTCTAAAAAAGGTCCTTTGTAAACGTTTTGTAATCTTTCGTATTTTTTATCTATATTAATAAATCGTGTTTCATTATCTATATTAATATTATAAATGCGCAAGTTTGGATGTTTAGATGGATATTTGTTACTCAATCAGGAAAAAACTACTGAACGGATTTTGATGAAATTTGGCACACAAGTAAATGATGACCTGGAATAGCGTATCAGCTTTTTACCCCGAAAAATGTAGTTTTCACGGGATTTAGTAAAAATTATTACAATGTAGCAGGCTACACGGTGTAGCTAGTATTATAAATGCGAAAAATGTTTGTATATGTTTGTGTGTTACTCTTTAACGCAAAAACGTCTGAACAGATTTGGATGAAATTTGGCACACATATAGATGATGACCTGGAATAGCACATAGAGTACTTTTTATTCCGAAAAAATAAATTGTTCCCATGGAAATCAACAAAAACTTTTATTATGCAGCGGGCTGCAGGGCGCAGGCAGTCTAATTATCAAGATAAGTATAGATTGACATATTTTTTGATTTATGTCTTTAATAATTATCAACATAAGTATAGGTTGACAATTACCTTTGATAAATTATCAAGATAAGTATAGGTTGACAATTATCTTTGATAATTATCAAGATAAGTGCAGGTTGATAATTATCAAGATATGTAAGTATAGGTTGATAATTATCAAGATAAGTATAGGTTGACAATTATCTTTGATAATTATCAAGATAAGTATAGGTTGACAATTATCTTTGATAATTATCAAGATAAGTGCAGGTTGATAATTATCAAGATAAGTATAGGTTGATAATTATCAAGATAAGTATAGGTTGACAATTATCTTTGATAATTATCAAGATAAGTATAGGTTGACAATTATCTTTGATAATTATCAAGATAAGTGCAGGTTGATAATTATCAAGATAAGTATAGGTTGATAATTATCAAGATAAGTATAGGTTGACAATTATCTTTGATAATTATCAAGATAAGTATAGGTTGACAATTATCTTTGATAATTATCAAGATAAGTGCAGGTTGATAATTATCAAGATAAGTATAGGTTGATAATTATCAAGATAAGTATAGGTTGACAATTATCTTTGATAATTATCAAGATAAGTGCAGGTTGATAATTATCAAGATAAGTATAGGTTGATAATTATCAAGATAAGTATAGGTTGACAATAATTATCTTTGATAATTATCAAGATAAGTGCAGGTTGATAATTATCAAGATAAGTATAGGTTGATAATTATCAAGATAAGTATAGGTTGACAATTATCTTTGATAATTATCAAGATAAGTGCAGGTTGATAATTATCAAGATAAGTATAGGTTGATAATTATCAAGATAAGTATAGGTTGACAATAATTATCTTTGATAATTATCAAGATAAGTGCAGGTTGATAATTATCAAGATAAGTATAGGTTGATAATTATCAAGATAAGTATAGGTTGACAATTATCTTTGATTATTATCAAGATAAGTGCAGGTTGATAATTATCAAGATAAGTATAGGTTGATAATTATCAAGATAAGTATAGGTTGACAATTATCTTTGATAATTATCAAGATAAGTGCAGGTTGATAATTATCAAGATAAGTGCAGGTTGATAATTATCAAGATAAGTACAGGTTGATAATTATCAATATAAATATATGTTGACAATTATCTTTGATAATTATCAAGATAAGTACAGGTTGATAATTATCAAGATAAGTATAGGTTGACAATTAAACGTTAAAATATAATACCAGTTAAAAAAATTGCTTATCTACTCGTATAATGATAATTATTATGAAAATTATCGCGATAATTATCAAGGACTATATAATATTTCATTTATATCTAAATTAGTTTATATTAATACTTATTACATTTGCAAAAGTTTGGATTTATGGATGGATAGATGTTTGTTACTCAATCAGGCAAAAGCGGCTGAACCGATTTTGATGAAATTTAGCACACATGTAGATGATGACGTGGAATAGCGCATAGGATTAATTAAGTCTTATGTAAAGTGCAGTCTATGGACTGCATCTACTTAAGATACCGTTGGAAGAAACGCGTATGCGCCATGAAATTCCCGGCGGTTACAAACTGGCCGCGAATATATATAACACGCAACAAGCTGTTTTATTTTGATTTTAGTTGGACGATTTATTATTATTTCAGCGCTGCAGCGAGTATTAACAAAATGGAACACAACTTCTACTTTGCATAGCCTCTGTAGTACATAGTACATTAAACTGAATCAAACATATCCATATTATCAATAGAACTAGCGATGTTCTCGCTCTCGATTAATTATTATCGCTAATCGAGTAACTATCGCTAATCGGCTGTCGATAATCGACTAACTGCAATTTATATTATGGTCTCTGAATATAATTAACAATAGTCCCATGAACAAACTTTTTTTATATTAATAACAAGTTGAATTTTTGTGAACAGCTTCGTTTTGACGAGACAACCATCTTTTCTATCTTCGAAAAATCTCGAATCGCGTAACTAACAAAGATAGATAAAAAGAAAACTTTAGCGTCAGACTAAAAAAAGTTTCTACTTTACGTGTAGACTAAGTAACCCTTGAATTATTATAATAACTAGCTGAGCCCGAGACTTCGTCCGCGTGAAAATCTTTTGAGAAATGTAGCCTAAGTTACTCCCTATCAAATCAGCTATTTGCCAGTGAAAGTCCCGTCAAAATCGGTCCAGCCATTCCAGAGATAAGCCGGAACAAACAAGCAGACAGACAGACCGGCAGGCAGACAGACAAAAATTGTAAAAAATGTTGTTTTGGTATATGTACCGTGTATACATCCACATGCATTTAGTAAAAAGCGGTTATTTTAATATTACAAACAGACAGTCCAATTTTATTTATTTGTATAGATTTACAAGCTGTTGTGAAAAAATTGGATGTTTTTAAATTGATTTAAAAATCTTATAATTTGGAATCTTTAGAGTGGAGGACTCATCAGAAAAACCATCGAATGTGTAAAACAAAAGTTTTTTCTTGTTTTTCATTAAATAACCCAGCGAATAAAGTAAAAAAAAAAGTTGTTATTAATCAATATTTTGCGTGTCTATTAGTATTCACGTGGTCAGTGTCATACATTTTATTGTTTTCTAACTTGGTTATCGATTCTATGTTGTCACTTTGTCTAAAGGGGGCCCTGTAGAGATATTTGTAATTGAAAACAGATGAAGGTTTATACTGCGGCGGCTAAGTATGTCAGTGGGGCGAGGTCGCGACCAGCGCACCGCTGGTGCGCGATGCGTCTATCGATTTCCACGGAGATACTCACAATCTACATCCATGAACTAGATTATTTACGGGAACACGAACATTTTTAACCAATGTACCAAAAAGGAGAAATCAATTTGGTTGTATTCGACTGCGGAATGAGGTTTACATTTTTGAAGTTTATCTATAACTATCTGCAGCATGCAGCCCGCTGCATTATAAATTTTGGCGAATCCCGCGGGATCATCCAATCTTCCGGGATAAAAGGTAGCCTATGTGCTATTCCAGGTCATCGTCTTCCTGTGTGCCAAATTACATTCACATCCGTTTTTGCGTGATTGAGTAACAAACATCCATCCAAATAAAATCATATAATAAAATCGTAGGAAAGTCAAAACTGTACATTGAATATTTTTTTAAGAGAATACTTGGGCGTGATCTACAATCGATACCAAAGCCAAAAATATAGTTTTTAGAATTTTTGTCTGTTTGTCTGTTTATCTGTTTGTCTGTATGTATGTCCGGGGTCAACTCAAAAAGTACTGCATGGATTTACTTCAAAATTTGCATGAATATTACTGACAGGTCGGGTCAACATATAGGCTACATATTATCACACTATCACCTATAGGGAAGGAGCAGTGCGGAGTAAACGAAGTCCACGCGAGCGAAGTCGCACGCAACAGCTAGTAATTATTAAACTTACAAAAAATACCTAATCAAATAATATGTCCATAAACTTTGATTACATAGACGTCCAGATTGGTAATTCTCAAAAGAGATAGGTAACTCCATGAAGCTTGTATTATATCTGGAGGCAGCACTTCTAATACCTACTTGAAACACAACTTTAAATACTGCTGTCATCTTCTGAGGTCCTACCCTCTCTTTCTAACATAGCTGTATAAAAAGAGATGGGGAGACCTCAGAGACAGAGATATCATGTAAATATTTGTTTCAATTGGTTAATACGAGAGCTGGCTCCATCTATACCTAATACTTCATGGGTAATTCTAAGCAAACGACGTTTAAAACTGACATTTAAAAAAATCGAGTTTTAGAAGGTATATTTATTCGCACGTCTAATCAATTAAATGAAATAAAAATGAATAAATAAAAATGAAAAATGAAATAATTCTAGTAAATTGTAATACATACAATTGTAATACGTGAAATAGAAAAAAAGAAGCCCGCTGAGTTTCTTCCGCCGGATCTTCTGTGTGTGGCCGCGTTCCGATCCGGTAGTAATTATAAAGAAATCGACCTAAATTAAAATGTTTGCACGCCATATTATGGTAGAATATGATGGTAATTTAATTTATTTTAATAACTTGTGACACCCATATTCTTGCAAATAAATATTTTTCATTTCATTTTTTCATTTCATTAATGTTATAGAGTAGGAAACAAGCAGGTGGTTCTTCTGATGGTAAGAGATAACCTTCGCCTATAAACACCAACGACGATAACGGTGCGTCACTATCCGTGAGGTATTGGAATTTCACATGTCTAACTTTACCGGTTACTTTACCTTCTCAATCGGAAAACGACAGTGAAAAGCATTGACACTATTACGGCATGAAAGGTAAAAGTAAGTTTGTTGGAATTTTATTTAAGCTTGAGAGGTGTCTTAGATTCGTCTATGAGTGACAGGTAGGCTATATAATTTTTACTCAACAACTCTGTAAGTTTGTTGGATTTAAGCTTGAGAGGTGTCTTAGATTCGTCTATCTGTGAGAGTGACACGTAGGTTATATAATTTTTACTCAAGAGCTCTGTAAGTTTGTTGGATTTAAGCTTGAGAGGTGTCTTAGATTAGGTTAGGATTAGTTCGTGAGGTATTGGAATTTCACATGTCTAACTTTACCGGTTACTTTACCTTCTCAATCGGAAAGCGACAGTGAAAAACATTGACACTATTACGGCATGAAAGGTAAAAGTAAGTTTGTTGGAATTGGATTTAAGCTTGAGAGGTGTCTTAGATTCGTCTATGATAGTGACAGGTAGGCTATATAATTTTTACTCAACAACTCTGTAAGTTTGTTGGATTTAAGCTTGAGAGGTGTCTTAGATTCGTCTATCTGTGAGAGTGACACGTAGGCTACATAATTTTTACTCAACAACTCTGTAAGTTTGTTGGATTTAAGCTTGAGAGGTGTCTTAGATTCGTCTATGAGAGTGACAGGTAGGCTATATAATTTTTACTCAACAACTCTGTAAGTTTATTGGATTTAAGCTTGAGAGGTGTCTTAGATTCGTCTATCTGTGAGAGTGACACGTAGGCTATATAATTTTTACTCAACAACTCTGTAAGTTTGTTGGATTTAAGCTTGAGAGGTGTCTTAGATTCGTCTTACTTCGAAAGTGACACAGGCTATATAATTTTTACTGTACAGCTCTAGTAAGTGAGGTTATATTTTTCGGGTCCCAATCGGGTTTTTGTTCTTTTATAATAATTGCTAAAGAACTCGGTTATCTATTAACCGATTTAAAAAATATTTTTTGTTTAGGAGTATATACTTTCCGAACAATCTCATTTATATTTGGCAAAAATCGGTAACAGAGTTCCAGAATTATAGGAAATTAGAATTCAATTAAAGCAGTTATACGCTCTGAATAAGGAAACCTATGAAAATGTTACACTGTCATATAGATACTTAGATATGTTATTAGTTATTACATATGTGTTTAGAAGACGAAATAATAAGCATAATGGCGTCTTTGCCTAACGTATGCAATGAAAACAAGTTAATTCTACACGCAATAGTTTTGCTTTATTGATAACATTTTACGAGACGTAACGTGTGTGCCGAGTCCGCCACATCGTGTCGCTATGTACTTATGTTGTAAACCATAAACATACTCTGTGGACCCTACTACAGATTATAATATAATCTATACATATAATAAAATCGTAGGAAAGTCAAAACTGTACATTGAATATTTTTTAAAAGAATACTTGGGGCGTGATCTACAATCGATACGAAGCAAAAAATATGGTTTTTAGAATTTTTTCGTTTGTCTGTATGTATGTCCGGGGTAAACACAAAAAGTATTGCATGGATTTACTTCAAATTTCGCATGAATATAACTAACAGGTCGGGTCAACATATAGGCTACATATTATCACGCTATTACCTACGGGGGAGGTGCTGTGCGGAGTAAACAAGTCCGCGCGGACGAAGTGGCTGGCAACAGCTAGTAGTTTATAATTTTAATATAATTTAGTAGTAGTAGTAATTATCTTATTAGTAGTAGTACGATAGTATCATACTACTGCTACCGAAACGAAGTCTTAGTAACTTGGTCCCGTTTTACCATTTGGGTATGGAACCCTAAAAACCCATTTTGACTAAGATAATGTCAAGTTAACTTTATTACGAAATCAATAAGCTTCAAGGGTAATTTTAAAAGTTAATGTGTACTGTACATGGTATTTTTTTATATTATAAGATAGCAAACAAGCAGATGGGTCTCCTGATGGAAAGAGTCAACCATCTCCTATAGTCACTAAAGATGTTAATGGTGCGTTGCTATCTTGTGGCGTGGTCCAATGCCACATGTACAAGTTTACTGGCTACCTTACCCTCCAAACCGGAACACGACAGCGACAAGCACTGGCGCTATTGCGGCAGGAATAGGTAAGGCGGTGGTACCAGACCCGGGCGAGCCGATGCAGAACTCCACTACCTAGTTTTCACGATGGTAGTGACGCGCATAGCAGTGCTAGTCACTGTCGTGTTCCAGTTTGGAGGGTAAGGTAGCCGGTAAACTTATGCATGTGGCATTAGACCTCGATACAAGATAGCAACGCACCATTAACACCTTTGGTGTCTATAGGCGATGGTTGACTCTTTCCATCAGGAGACCCATCTGCTTGTTTGCTAACTTATGATATAAAAAAAATATATATTTATCTATTATACATAAACTAACCATATTTTTTGTTTCTTAAAGCGGGACATTAGGTTAATGTGAACTACGCATGTAATACATAATAGCAGTGATGTCTGTGGGTGTATCTGTTTCCATAAGAAGAACCGAAATATCAATATTTAGTCTAATAAAAGCTTGGAATACTTTAAAAAAATTAGGTTTTTCTCGTAAACATTAAACATTTTCAGCACGATTTTTATCTTCAGCTTAGTCCAGGCGAATATTCGCCAAGTTTGATGAATTGAAAATTAGTTTTTGGAACGAAGTTCCTTACGGCAGGCTTGGAGGGGATAGGGATTTTGCTGCGCGACCGAACTGAAAAAAATGTGATAGTAAAACCGTAAGAAAAATGCGTGGAATAAAAGCGTTAAATAAGACGTGCGCAGGCGCGACAGCCGCGTACACAAGCGAGTAGTGCCGTTTAGCCGAAGGAAGTTCGTTCCTACCTGGTGTCCCGCGACACCACATCATTTTAAATTTTTGTTCCTTCACTGTGCAGATTTTTCGGAAAACGGGACATTTTCACGTTCCAGTAATATATTAAAAGGCACCGGGACAGAGTAGATGAAACCGCGACAGTCTCGTTGAAAACTGGACGTATGGTCACATTAATTACACCTAGTTTTTGTAGATAAAGTATATGTAGTTGTAGATGATGTATAAAGTAAACGCCGTGAAACCTCAGAGTGCTAAGTGTGAGTTTTTCTTTTCGCATTCGATCGTAAGCGCGTTTGGAGTTTACTAGGAATTTGTATGTGATTTGTACAGCGCCATCTAGTGGTAAACGTGAGAAACCAGTTTACCACTAGGTGGCGCTGTACAAATCACATACAAATTCCTAGTAAACTCGAAACGCGCTCACGATCGAATGCGAAAAGAAAAACTCACACTTAGCACTCTGAATAAGGAAACATGGAACTGCCATACCTACGAAAAAACGTGCATACCTACGTAACAAAACATGGTAGATTACATCCACTGTGCGGTACTCCATCAGGAGAATATTATTGTTCCATGGGTTTGTATTTTATTATATTGGTCTCGCCGTGTTGGTCCCGGCCTCCTTTGAAGAATAGGCCAACTGCCGTTCTGCCAGGCAGGTCGTAAAAGGCGACCGATTGGCTATCGAGTCACTACCATCGTGGCTACTAGGTGGTAGAGTTCTGCATTGTCTCGCCCGGGTCTGGTACCACCGCCTTACCTATTCCTGCCGCAATAGCGTCAGTGCTTGTCGCTGTCGTGTTCCGGTTTGGAGGGTAAGGTAGCCGGTAAACTTATGCATGTGGCTTTAGACCTCACCACAAGATAGCAACGCACCATTAACATCTTTGGTGTCTATAGGCGATGGTTGACTCTTTCCATCAGGAGACCCATCTGCTTCTTTGCTATCTTATGATATAAAAAAAATGATACAATTGATATCTTACGCCTTTTATGTAAACATTTTCAATTAAAAAATACCATTAATTATTTTTTGATGAATCCCACCACCGGAAAAGCTTTCTTTTTCGAGTTGAAAGTATCCTGTGCGTTATTCCAGGTCATCATCTACCTGTGTGCCTAAATGTCATCCAAATCGGTCTAGCCATTTTTACGTGAGTAGCAAAATTCCAAAAATCTAAACATATCCTAACATCCTACTAATATTATAAATGAGAAAGTTAGTAAGGATGCATGGATGTATGGATGGATGTTTTTTTTTCTTTTACGCAAAAACGGCTAAGCCGATTTGGATGAAATTTAGCACACATATAGATGATGACCTGGAACAGTACATTGGATACTTTTTATCCCGGAAAACTAATTTCTTCACGTGGAATTCACCAAAAACTGTTATATAATGCAGAGGACTTTAGAGCGCTGCTTGTACAAACATATATGTATAGAATTCTATGCTCTAGTTGGAATAATGCAGCGGAGTGGATTACCACTCCTCCTGGAAATTGACAAAGCGGTGAGTCATGGTGAACCGGAGGTTTACATTCCGATAGCTCTGCTAACCGCGCTAGAGTTCCAACGTGATGATACTTTAATGTCCCTTGTTTGTTATTAAAAGGGTGTGTTCGTGAGAATTGGGTCACTTGGCGACTGCTGACGACCCAATTTCGTCATCTACCAAGGGTGACCCAATAAACTGCTTCCTGTACTAGCCTTAGTTCTTTGTTCGTGCGACCTACTTCGTGTGGGCGTCTTCTCAACTTCGAAAAACGAGGTTATAGAAAGAAAGAAAGAAAGAAGAAAGAAATCATTTATTTGCCAGAATATGGGAGTTACAAGTTATTAAAATTTGATTAAGTTACCAACATATTCTACCATGATATGGTGTGCAAATATTTTAAAATTATAATTATTTATCATTAAACTAAAAATGTTGTGAGTCGATTTTTACAATTACTACCGGATCGGAACGCGGCCACATACTGAGAAGATCCGGCGGAAGAAACTCAGCGGGCTTGCTTTTTTTTTTTTTAAATTATAGTTACATGATACAATTACACACATTAATTGACATCACAACTTATTTATATTGACTTATTTATATATGATTTACAGATTTTTTTGGTTGTAAGATATATGTTCGATATCTTACAACCAAAAAAATCTGTAAATCGGTTGACCCTGCAGGCCATCCCTGAACGTTGAAATTTCCCAATTTCCCGCTAAATTGAGGTATTTTAAGCTTAAAGAAAAAAATTACAAATAAATATTTTCATTTCATTTCAAAAACTATACTTAAGCAAGATTTTTGAGCTCAGAGTTCAAAATCTAGTTTGTAAAAATTACAGTATTTTAATTTTTGAATTAATGTAACATATTTTTAAAATGATCGATTTTAATCTTTTGAATGGAGTTCAAAAGATCAAAATCGATCATTTTTGAGCTTTAAAAATTTTGTCTTAGCTACAAAATCGATAGGTTGAAAAATGTCAACGTAAAATAAAAAAAGACACTTCAAAAATTATCGTCGACGATAAATCTCGAACGAATTAACCGATTTTGATTCAATTTACGGTTTTTGACGCATTAAGATAAACTAACTCGATTTTGAAATTATTTCGTATATTAGTGTGAAAGTTATTTTCAAAATATGAAGTTTGTTGTAAACACCTTCCTACCTACCTTACCTTCCCTTTCTTCCCTACCTTACCTTCTAGGGAAGTGCGTTCCATCTTAGGCCGCATGATGCATATTAGCTTACCATCTGGCGAGATCGTGGTCAAGCGCTTCCCTATCGACAGTAAAAAAAAATATATATATATTTATAGTATTTTTCTTAATTTATATCATAAGATAGCAAACAAGCATATGGGTCTCCTGGTGAAAAGGGTCAACCATCGCCAAAAGACACCAAAGATGTTAATGGTGCGTTCCCAACTTGTGGCGAGGTCTCATGCCACATGCATAAGTTTTAGTATTTGAAAATCTGTAAATTCTTAAAACTTGATTCGATTTTGATATTAAAAAATCAAAGGATGCCTTTTTTAAATACTAAAGTATACAAGGTGAAAAAATAATGGTTGAGAAACGCGAAAACTCGATTTTCGAAAGTCAGCGCACAATCAGTAACTTCCTTTTACTACTAACGTAGCCGGAAGTTACAAATAGTTCATGATGATTCTGTCTGTTTTCAACGGACTGTCCAAAAAGGAGGAGGTTCTCATATAGGTAGTATTAATGTTTGTTGCCTAAGAAGTCAGAAATCGGTCAATTTAGATTTTTTTTTATTTCAGACGAAAGACTTCTCTTGTGGTCCCATTGAAATGAGATCAAGGAAGTTACATTCTACCCGGAATATTCACACGCGCTTCAAAATCGTTCCGAAGAGTACCACGACATGGGTGGAGTGTGTCTCTTTCAAGGAAGTTATATTCTAGGAATGTTCACACGCGCTTCAAAATCGTTCCGAAGAGTACCACGACATGGGTGGAGTGTGTCTCTTTCTACTAAATAAAGCGCCAATCGCCATATATAAGTGCGGCCATTCGTTGTTTGCAAATTACTACTAAGTAATTCTACTAATTTGAGAAACAGTTTTTGCATTGCATAATTAATTAAGTAATAATTAAAATAAACACATTTTAAAACTCACTATGTTAATTACAATACATTTTATGCTAATTTATTTATCGACGTGTATGAATAAAAAGTATTTAACGATTACCGAATGTGTAAAAATCTACCATCTAGATAGTTTTATTTACACTGGCAATTACAAGAAAGGGACAACATCCACTCTTGTCGTTGTCTTGCTCAGAACGTTTTTCCCCTCTGTTATGTAAGAAACAAATGTCAACTTTATTTATTACGAAATAAAGTACATTTTTATTTTTCAAATATTGCTTCGTAACAATTCCAGTTATAGTATATAAGTTCCTTGGTCTCTTTCTACTAAATAAAGCGCCAATCGCCATATATAAGTGCGGCCATGCGTCGTTTGCAAATTACTACTAAGTAATTCTACTAATTTGAAAAACAGTTTATGCATTGCATAAGTAACTACGTAATCTATACATATAATAAAATCGTAGGAACGTCAAAACTGTACATTGAATATTTTTTTAAAAGAATACTTGGGGCGTGATCTACAATCGATATCGAAGCCAAAAATATAGTTTAGAATTTTTGTCTGTTTGTCTATATGTATGTCCGGTGTAAACTCAAAAAGTACTGCATGGATTTACTTCAAATTTTGTATGAGTATTACTAATAGGTCGGGTCAACATATAGGCTACATTTTATCACGCTATCACCTACGGGGAGGAGTTGTGCGGAGTAAACGAACTCCGCGCGGACGAAGTCGCTGGCAACAGCTAGTAATTAAAATAAGCACATTTTAGAACTCAGTATGTTAATTACAATACATTTTATGCTAATGTATTTATCGGGGTGTATGAAAAAAACCGAATATATAAAAATCTACCATCAGATAGTTTTATTTACACTGGCAACTGAAAGAAAGAGACAACATGCACTCTTGTCGTTGTCTTGCTTAGAACGTCTTTCCCCTCTGTTAAGTAAGAAACAAATGTCAACTTTATGATTAACGAAATAAAGTACATTTTTATTTTTCAGATATTGCTTCGTAATAATTCCAGTTATCGTATATATGTTCCTTGAATGAGATCGATGATTATACTATGGAAAGTTCGCCTCAAACGCAACGCATGTTAATAGATACTTATATTATTGTAATACATTATTAATTTCTTCTGAAATGTAAATTGTATTACGGACACTTTTTATAATGCTAAAATTCACATAAAATCTTTCAAGATTAATATTACGTGAATTCATAAACATTACATACTATTTTAGGCCACGTCGCAATATATCGTCAACATAGATACAATACGTTTTATACGTTTTTGTATCTCTCATCATGAACATTATTTGATTTTAACCACTTCAAAATTATAAAATGAGAAACGTTTGTTTACTAACAAAACAAAATATTAATTGTCACTCGTTCACAGATTAAATAGATGACACTTGTTTTTTTCTTGTTTCTTTAGGATGATACTAAGAGTAGCATCTTTATACAGCCTTCTATCTTGTAAGTTTCAGCTAAAATATTATTCCAATTTGTTGCATTTTATAAAATAGTTTGTATAAAATGTACCTACCTATCTACATACATCATTACATAGTATAAAACAAAGTCGCTTTCTCTGTCTGTCCCTATGTCCTTATGTCCCTATGTATGCTTAAATCTTTAAAACTACGCAACGGATTTTGATGCGTTTTTTTTAATAGATAGATTGATTCTTGAGGAAGGTTCAAGTGTTTAAACCTTTCCGATATTCCCACGGGAACAAAAGCTGCGCGGGTGAAACCGCGGGCAGGTGGCTAGTCCTCAATAATAGCATACACGAATATATGGAATATATGTGAATATATTCTACATATATCGTATAATTAAGCTATTAAACAATGTCTTTTAAGAACGGACAGGGTCTTGTGGCGCCATTGGTCCATACCGCGGAAGGGTCGAAGATGGAACCAGCGGGCCAGCTTCTTGTCAGTATGACGTCATAACTGTGGAGATCGATGACGTCACACAAGGACAAGTAAGGGGAAAAAGAAGATCTTCCCAGCCAGGCGAGGTGTACTACCTAGGGACCGAAGTCCATCTGAGAAGCGTTGAAACTTGTATATAGTGTTACAAGATAAATAATTGTGATATCGCGATTCAGGATTTTATTTTGAATTTAATTTTTTCCATTCGTTACTGATTTTTGTACATTTTTTATTATTTTTTCTTGTAGCGTTTGTGATTGTTTGAGCCGCTACAGTCTTTTTACACCGTATCATATTTTTGCCCTTTCATTTGTTATCTAAAATGGCATCTTTCAATTTCTATGAATTTGTATTTTCTCCAACAACATCCAAAGTCCAAACGAACAAAGAACTAAAGCCATTTTCAGGTGAACGTTTATTGGGTCAGCTCCGATGACGAAATTGGGTCGTTAGTGGCCGTTAGCCACTACGTGACCCAATTTATTTATTTTATTTATTTACTAGCTAACCCTTCAAACGCTGTTCTACCTTTTTAACTACTGTTATTTTTTTTCTATATTTTCTCACCTTTTAAACCTTCCCTGGACTTCAACAATTAATTCAAAACCAAAATTAGCCAAATCGGTTCAGCCGTTCTCGAGTTTTAGCGATAGTGGTCCGGCGCTGTTGTTGACCACATGAGGTCCCGGGTTTGATTCCCGCGGAAACAAGTTCGCGGAAGTTTGAAAATTAAATTGTTTCCTTCGTCGAATTTTTTTAACTTCCTGCTATGTATGTCGATAAGGAAGTTACTGATTTTGCTCCGATTTTCGAAAATCGAGTATTTACCAGATCTCCACGTTTTGAGATTCTAGGAACCGGAATAAGCCGATTAAATATTGTATGAAATTTCTTAAATTGAAGACATGTTAATATACTCGCGAGCGAAATTGCACAGATCAACTAGTAATTGTTTTATACTTTTTAAGATGCGATTTTTACGTGTTTGTGTTTTGTTTTATATTCTTATTTTTTCAAGTCCAATTTTTTGAATGATTTTATAAGAATAAGAATTGTTTTATTTACCCCACAATACTATACATACACAGTAAATATGTAACAATAGCATGCGATAATAAAAAAGAAACAAAAAGCCAACAATAAAGTAAACAAAATAAAATGATAATAAGTTTCATTTTATTTTGTTTACTATAATTGTTGGCTTTTTGTTTTTAAAAAACACTTTTTAAAAAACATCAATAGTTAAAAATTTTACAGCACATGCAAAGTAAAAAAAGAACATAAAATTTATATACAATAATGTTTATGTATAGCAGTATAATAGTAAAATTGTAAGCCTCTCAGTTTTATGAATACAATTTATTTCTCTATCCGGTTTCAACAGTTTTACTTGCTCTCCTAAGAGCAGACTGCGCCTGATGCATCACCATTTTCCACAATCCAGTCCACTAAGGGTACTTACAATCTCTATTTAGAAAAATCGCTAACGTAAAATAGCTTATTCTCGTGAAGCGTAGCGATTACTGGCGACCCAATTTCTATCAGACCTGACCCAATAACCGATTGTCTGTACTGACTTTAGATCTATGTTCAAATACATTTGAATAAAAAGAAAATTACAAAGATACGTAGAAATTGAAAGGCTAATTCTTTATTGTAAAATGGTTTGTTCGTTTGAATTTCATAACTTAGCGATTACTGACGACCCAATTTTGTCATCAGAGCTGATAAACGAGTCAATAAACGTTCACCTGTAAATAGCTTTAGTTGTATGTTCTAGCACGTTTGGGTAAAAAGAAAATTACAAAGATATAGAAATTGAAAGGCTACTTCTTTATTTTAAAATGGCTTGTTCTTTTGAATTTCATGACTTAGCGATTGCTGACGACCCAATTTTGTCATCTGTCTGACCGATCCAATAACTGTTCACCTGTAACAGCTTTAGTTGTATGTTTTAGCACATTTGAATAAAAAGAAAATTACAAAAGTACATAGAAATTGAAAGGACATAGAATAGGTTTTATCCCGGAAATCCAATGGGAACGGGAGCCATGCGGGTAAAACTGGTAACGAGTGCTACTTTTAATATTTTCCCACGCGAACGAGTTCGTGAGCAGAACAGGTGTTAGAAGTAGCAAAGTGTGTATGTGTTTGTGTGTCCGTTTTTCACAGCAAAACGGAGCGACGAATTAAAGTGATTTTTAAGTGAAGATAGTTTAAGGGATGAAGAGTGACATAGGCTACTGTGTCTCTTTCTAACCCCCGCTTCCCTAAAATGAGTTTAACGCAAGCTAAGCCGCGGGCAAAAGCTAATTTTGATATATAAACAACTACGTTCCTAAAAAGAAGAGCATTCCTTAATTCTATTTTCTCTTGATAATAATTTTTGTTTATTTTTTCTAATTTAAAAATTTTCCTTTACAGCAAAGATTTTTCCAAAAAGAAATCTGTTCCTAAAAAGAAATTTAGTCGATAATCTATACAAATAAATAAAATTGAAGAGTCTGTTTGTAATATTAAAATAACCGGTTTTAAATAAATGCATATGCATACACGGTACACATACCAAAACCACACTTTTTACGATTTTTGTTTCTCTGTTTGTTCCGGCTAATCTTTGGAACGGCTGGACCGATTTTGACGGGACTTTCACTGGTAGCTGATGTAATAAGGAGTAACTTAGGCCACTTTAATAAAAAACACGTGGAAGAAGCCGCGGGCACAGCTAGTCTATATATATATAAAAATCAATGCCTCTTTTCGTTGTAATTATATAACTCAAGAACGGGCTCACTTATCCACTTATCCAAACCAAATGTTTAGGATTTGTTCGGACTATTTAGTAGATGGTTTATGTGAAATTTGCACAAAAACGATAGAGTGGTTCTTCATTTCTCGTATTTTTTGTAACAAATGAATTCAATAAATGACGATACGTAGCGAAGCACGTAACGGGCCGCTAATACATTAACTACTAAGCAGCTAGTAACCTAAATACATACATTTATGCCGGGTTCCTATATTAAACGATCCGTCATTCGTAACAGTGACCATTAGCAACCAATTTACAGTACCCGGCGATAAATATTGCACATCGACCTTTGGAAAGAGACAATCGGCTAATTTCGGCTTCGTAGAGCGTTATCTCTGTCGCACAAAATACAAACAGTCCGGTACCTATTAGGAGCTGTTAAAACAAGTATGATTTGCTTCTTTTGATATTTTTATTCTTTGTATAAAATACACTAATTTTTCTATAAGTGATGGCTTTAGGTTGGGGTAAAATAAAATAAAAAAACATTTTTACATTATGTTTACGTATTTAATTATTTTGGAACATTACAGCTTTAGTGTACATAATAAACACCATTATACCTATTGCTAAAATGAGACATTGCAATAAAAATAATAATAATTCTAATTCTCAATTACTTCCATTTCACTATCTGTGCTCTCAAAGAGGTCAATATCACTGTCACTATCAGCCGTATTTATTACTAATCTATCAGTGTAATTGTCTAAACTGTGTTGAATGCTTCTATATTCATTCTCACATTTGATTGCATGATCGCAAACCTTTTTCCACTCTTCAGCGCCGATCATGTTTACTTTTTCAGTCAATAATGTTTTTACTGTAGTTAAGTTCATACCCACATTTCTAGAGGCTACATAGCCTTTCAGTTGAGACCATATATTTTCAATTGGATTAAAATCCGGATGATATGGTGGCAATCGCAACACAGTGTGCCCATGTTCGGCAAGTATTTTGTCCACAGAAAACTCTGTATACCTCTCCTTGTGCTGACATATAATAGCGTAAATCTGGGTTTTTGTTAATTTTGGATCAACTGGAATTTCATGTCTGTTTAACCAGTTGATCATTTCCCGTTTAATGGTGTTTGAGTTGGGGGGTCTCTCAACATACTTGTTGTGATAGGGTGCGTTGTCGATAACTAGAACAGAATCACTGGGTATATTTGGGATTAATTGGTTAACCAGCCATTTCTCATAGTTATCGTTATTCATTTCATTGTGATAGTCACCTGTAGTGTCCGTGGATTTATACGTTAAAAAAGCACCGGGTACAAAGCCTTTTTCATTTCCCGCATGGACTATTATCAAACGTTGACCTTTTGAAATTGGCTTTTTTTACTCCTTTTTTCTTATCGTCACTCCAAGATTTCCCTTTAGTGTGGGATGCATGTATATATGACTCATCCATGTAGACGATATTTTTTCCTGTTTCGCGAAATTTGCGTATTTTATCAAGGTATTCCATTCGTTTGAGACTAACGTCGTGCTTTTCCATTAGAATTTTTCGATTATCTTCCATTTTAGTGAACTGAAATCCCATGTCATGAAGTATTTTTCTCAATGTTTTTTCAGACCCATTGTAATTAATAGCTTCAGATAACTTAGCTTTTAATGATTTTATTGTTGGCAGTTCATTAAATCGTAAGTGAAAATCATACACCATTCTTCGAACAACATCGTAATCAAAATCGTCCATACCTAAACGAAATTGCTTTTTTGGTCTCCCTTTTTCTGGAGTGCTGAACTTAATTTCAGTCGAATGTGTTTCAGTACTGACTTCGTTTAATATATTGTTCAAAGTTCTTCTTGAAATTCCAGTGGCATTTGCAACTCGCTCTTGAATCTTCTTAAAATAACAACTTACATTTTCATCTACTTTTTTTTTAAATCTATCAGCTTCGCTTACAAAGTATTTATAAACATTGTAGATAATTTCACGTGACTGACCTCGTAAAGGTTTCCCTCTTTTTCCGAAAGATGCCATATTACAACTTTAAATTATTTAAATTTGTGGGTGTTATCAACTCTAAATATATATATTTTTTCGGGACGCGACTGCACTCTATCGTACTTGAACAACGACTGACTAAACGTCACATAGGTAGTGTGGGACAGAGATAACGCTTTACGAAGCCGAAATTATCCGATTGTCTCTTTCCAAAGTTCGATGTGCAATATTTATCGCCGGGTACTGTAATAGTAATAAGGCGTTCCATAATTTGTTTGTTTGGATTGTAATTTGATATTTTATAGATAATATAGTAACATATAGTAACTATTATATATACAACTATTATAGGAACATTTTTAGCTCACGCGCCGTAGAAATTATTACTATTTGTTACGACAACAAGTCGATTTACTGATATAGGAACCGGGCATTAGAAACGTAGCGGAAATGTTAACATGTACATACCTAATTAGTAATTAAGAATTATGACTTTTTAAGAAATAATTATAATTTCTTAAAATGTCAATTTTAAGAGAAGATTTTTTAAATTTCGAGATTTAAAAATAAGAGTGGAAAAGATCGCTCTATTGGTCGAGGGGTTAGTGACCCACTTACGCAATCGACAGGGCTCAGCTTCAATTCCCGATGGGGATAAGCATTTGTATGATGAGCATAGATATTTGTATTTCTCATTTTGGGTGTTTATTAAATACATTACATTATTTTTTCATATACTTCTTAGTTTACTGTCAAGAGTCTCCGAAACCGTATGTTTGCAAAGAGTTATGAATGTGAAAGAAGCAAGGCAAATCTATCTGGACTGTGATACATGGCACCAAATTCTTTCTGACTGACCCGTAAGAAATCTGGTATGAAAAAGTAACATCCATATCACAAGAACATATAATAATAATAATAATAATATTTAATTCAGAAACATATCCATATATTTTGTGTTAGCAATACATTTTTAAAAACTAAAATTATTGAATACTAGCGCTCCTATTGTTTATGATGATTGAGTGCTTTAAGCAGATGGCTCTCCTTATAGAAAGATAAAAAGAGAAAACATCGTCTATAGACACTAAAGATGTTAATGGTGCGTTGCTATACATCTGATGGGATGACAATGCCACATGCATAAGTGTATTGGCTACCTTACCCTTTTAACCGGAACACGGCAATGATAATCATTGACGCTATTGCGGCAGGAATAGGTAAGGCAGCGGTACGGTGCGGCAAATACCCAAACGAGACTTTGCAGAACTTTAATAACTAGTAGTCACGATGGTAGTGACGGAAATAGCCAATCGATCGCCTCTTACGACCTGCCTGGTAGAACGGCAATTGGCCTATTCTTCAAAGCCCGGACCAGCTCGGAGTAAAAACTACTGAACCGATATTGATAAAATTTAGACAGTTCCCTGAAATGTAATATACGTTGTTTTAAATCAAGAAAAATTATCTGATTATGTCTTTTACTTCCCGAAAGAATCCTGGACAAACATACAAATATACATTCACTTACGCAATTTTAGTACACGTGCTTGGCCGCCTAAATATATCATCATAGTAAAATGTTATCCAATTCCAACAATATTATTACATACATACACGTCAAACTGATAACCTCCATTTTTTCGTCGGTTAAAAATATTGTCTAACTGATGAT
This sequence comes from Apodemia mormo, assembly GCA_036924255.1. NCBI lineage: Eukaryota > Metazoa > Arthropoda > Insecta > Lepidoptera > Riodinidae > Apodemia > Apodemia mormo. The sequence goes on from JAUPFN010000031.1 coordinate 10,456,252, forward strand.
AAATACTGATTAATGTAATGAAGACCGAATAACAAATACCGAAGTAGGTATATAGGTATGTATAAAGTACGAGAATACAAATAGGAAAATTAACTTTAAATCGTAACATATCCTATTATTTAAGAAGAAAAATAATGAATAAAACAAAATGATTTTTAAATACCTATTCAACGATACCCCACATGATATTGTTCATCAATATATATTTTTTTAATTTTGACAATATGGCGCCTGGTGGTTTCCATGGTGGGTTCTTATAAATGTCATGTCTTTAGTGACACTCGCAAGGTTAAGAAGAATGGATTGATATACGATACATCAAAATCAGCCTACACGTTTGGCCTCTAGAATGCCACATAGGAACAAACATACATACATACATACATACATATATAGACTGATAAACACAATACCCTCCTGCAGTCGGGTAAAAATGTGATAAATGAAGAACCGCTCTACCGATTTTGTGCAAACTTCACATAAACCATCTACTTATTTAGTAGATGGTCCAGATGGATAGTCCGAACAGATCCAAAACATTTGGTTTTAGATGAGCTCGTTCTTGAGTTATAAAATTACAACGAAAAGTGGCATTGATTTATATATATATATATATATATATATATATATATATATATATATATATATATATATATATATATATATAATACAGGTAAAATTAACTTAGTACAGTTTCTAGTGATTTTTCTAAGTTAAATTCCTAAGTTTTTAAAAACGGAAATAACGTAACTTATTTCTCTTATACGGCAATAATGTGAAAGAAAAAGAATAAATAAATAAAAACTATAAAAATCCCAATGTTGAAGCAATTTTGAGTCGTAACGATACACCAAAACACTCTAATCTCATACTCTCTATATATTTTTTTTAAGTTTATTTATTTAAAAAGAGCATCACGCAGGTGAGATAGAAGAGCATTCCATAATCCAATTTCCTCTTGTCAATATTATTCGGTAATTTTTTATTTATTTAATTTTCCTTTATACAGATTTCTTTTCAAAAGAAAGAATTTTAAATAATTAATGTATTTAAATTATTTATTTTTTCTAAAATACGTTTTTTTCTGTGATGATAGTTTTGACGTTCAAAAATATTTTATATACTCATTTAGAATAAAAATACATTCTATTAATCCTATTTCTCCTATCATTTTTTTAATTTATTTCATTTTCCTTTATACAGATTTATTTTTGAAAAAAATATCTACTTTTAAAATGGCTTGTTCCCATGAATTAGGTCACTTAGCAATTTACGGCCAGTAACGACCCAATTTTGTCATTTATCAGAGTCGACCCAATAAACTCTCACTTTATTCGTCGGCGTTGAGATTAATGAATCCGAAAAAATCGGTAAACCGGTTGACCCTACAGGTCATCTCTGAAACTTCCCGCTAAATTCAGGTATTTTAAGCTCAAAGAAGCAAAAACTATCCCTAAGCATTGATTTTTGAGCTCAGAGTTAAAAAAATCTAAAGTTTGTAAAAATAATAATATTTTAATTTCCGAAAAGATGTATACTTTCAAAATGGTAATCAGTTTTGATCTTTTGAACGGCGTTTACAGCAATTTTTGAGCTCTAAATTGTTTTATTTAACTACAAAATCATTATATTTTATTTAACTACAAAATAAATAGGTTAAAAAATGTAGAAAAATGTCAAAAAACTATCCAAAAAGGGTTCATTGATGAATCCCGAATTCACTGATTTTAATCCGATTTACGGTATTTAACGCAGTTTTTTAAGTAGAAAAGCTGAATAGATTTTTAAAGAAAACTGTATATTAGCCTAAAAGATATTTAAAAATCTATACATGTAATAAAATCGTAGCAAAGTCAAAACTGTACATTGAATATTTTTTTAAAAGAATACTTGGGGCGTGATCTACAATCGATATAGAAGCCAAAAATATAGTTTTTAGAATTTTTGTCTGTTTGTTTGTTTATCTGTTTGTCTGTATGTATGTCCGGGGTAAAGTCAAAAAGTACTGCATGGATTTACTTCAAATTTTGTATGAATATTACTAACAGGTCGGGTCAACATATAGGCTACATATTATCACGCTATCACCTACGGAGGATGTGCTGTGCGGAGTAAACGAAGTCCGCGCGAAGTCGCTGGCAACAGCTAGTATGAAATAAGTTTGCTGTAAACAACATGAATTTAATATTTGAAAAGCTGTAACTTTTGAAAATTTAATTCGATTCTAATTTTTGAAACGACATCCGAGGTAGTTTTTTAAGTACTAAAATATTGTAAAATCAAAATATTATTGGTTGAAAAATTCATTACTTTCATTTTCATTCCCTCATTGAAGTATGAGCAGGGATTTAAAACGTTATCAAATAACAGAACAAATTTTTCGATACATAACGTTATTATTATAGCGATACCTCAGTAACAAAATTATTTTAGAACACTATGTGTATCGCTACCAAAATAACAGAACGAAATTATGAGCGGTATGTAACGTTATAAATATTGATATTTATGCGACGTTGCCGCGTTTCATGCTGTTTCGTGATTGGTCGATGGTTCACCAACTACCATGACTGCGAGTTGGCAACAAGGTACCTACGCAAATTTACAAGTTTGATGTAATGAGACATCGCGATTTACGATTTACGAGACACGCATTAAAAATATTTACAAGCGGTACGCATGGTTTTCAAATAATTTTTTTAAAGGATTCCAACCTACATATAATTAGAAATCAATTCTAACTTTTAATATATATTATTATACCTACATAAGGCAATGTATCTTTATGAAACATGTTTTTTTCTCCCGTGGGTTTTATGTAATAAGAAATGTTACTAGGTATCTTAGAGTTTTCTTTAAAATGCTAATTATTAACGGCTCCTTTGTAGAATAGACGAACTGCCGTACTCCCAGGCAGGTCGTAAAAGGAGAGCGATTGGCTATGCGAGTCACTATTGTCTCACCCGGGTCTGATACCACCGCCTTACCTATTCCTGCCGCAATAGCGTCAGTACTTGTCACTGTTGTCTTCCCGTTTAGAGGGTAAGGCAGCCGGTAAATTTATTTATTTATTTATTTATTTACTTTTATGCACTAAAATTGTACAATGGTTAAACTTAATGCCATAAAGGCATTCTCTGCCAGTCAACCAGCAAGTGGAGCAGAAAAATTTCAATAGGGGGTGCAAATAAATATTTTAAATGGAAATAGGAAACAGTATGATGGGCTAAGCGAAACAAAAATATAATAATTACTAGGAAATAGAAAATATAAATAGATACATATAACATATTTACATAAACATATATTAATAAACACATAATAGACTATACAAATACATACATGGCATATATAATTAACAAAATATTTAACTAAGCAAGTAAGTATAACAAAAGTAATTAATAATGTCTGTCTGTAGATAATTTCAATTTCTCTTAGATATTTTGTCGATAACACCGAAAGCTAAGTGTTAAGATAATGGGTTGTCAAAGCACGCTTGAAAGACCACTTAGAAGAGGACCTCCTGACGTCAAGTGGAAGAGAATTCCAGAGCTTAACTGCTTGAATAAAGAAAGATTTATAAAGAAAATCCGTTCGAGAGAAAGGAATGTAAAGAGAAAGATCATTATCAGAACGGAGGGAACGATCATGAGTGCTACACTGAAAGCAGAATTTAGATTTAAGGTAAGTGGGAATATTTGGGTCATTAACAATGGAATATAACATGCGCAGCATCCTAACTTCTCTACGTTTAGCTAAGGGTAGCCATTTAATTTTTGAACGAAAGAACGAAATATGATCAAATTTGCGTAAATTAAAAATAAAACGTATGCAGTTATTAAAGAGAATCTCTAATCTATTGAGTAGGTACTGAGTGAGGTCTGAATAGCATACATCAACGTAATCTATAATAGGAAGCACAAGGGCTTGTATTAATAAGAGTTTTGTACTCACAGGGAGAAAATTTTTGTGTCTATAGAGAGTGTGCAAGATAGCATTAACTTTTCGACAAATTTCAGTTATGTGTGGAGACCAAGAAAGAGATGTGTCTAAAATAAGACCAAGATTTTTAACAGATGACTGGAAGGGTATTACTAAGTTATTAAAAGTGATGGCAGAAATATTTTCCCAAGCAATTGTAGCCATTCGTCTTGAACTACCAAAGACGATAGCTTGGCACTTAGATGGATTAACAGTCACACCAAACTTAGTGGACCAATCTAGCACATTCTTTAGGTTTAGGTTGAGACTGCCGACAGCACTTTCTAGATTCTCAACATCAGTTTGCGTATATAATTGTAAGTCGTCGGCGTATAAATGGTAAGAGCAACTTAAAAAAGGTACTATGAAATTAATGAAAAATGAAAATAACAGTGGGGAAAGAATACCACCTTGTGGAACACCAGCCTCCTGCAAACGCCAACCAGAGAGCTCACCTTTGACGCGAACGGCCTGATATCTATCCCGAAGGTAAGACGAAAACCAATCTCGCGCAGTCGGGGAAAAACCTAGGTGATCAAGAGCTGCAAGAAGAATATCGTGATCAACGGTGTTAAATGCATTTGAAAAATCAATTAGGACTAATATAAGTAGATTAGATTCTTCCATGGCCGTCCGGATATCATCAACCACTTTTAGGAGTGCAGTAGTAGTACTGTGGCCTGGCCGAAAGCCAGATTGAAATGGACTTAAAATGTCATTTTGAAAGGCATAAGTCGATAACTGCCTGTGTACAACTGCTTCGATGATTTTAGACAGGAATGGAAGAATTGATATAGGCCTAAACTGATTGGGGGTAACAGGATTGGAAACTTTTGGGAGGGGAACAACAAACGCCTTGCGCCAAATAGAAGGGAAGGAACCTGATGATAGAGAGAAATTTATAATATGAGTGACAGGTGGTAATATAAAATCAAAAACCAATACAAGCATTTCTCGACCCATACCATCAAATCAAATCAAATCAAATCGAGGTTAAATTGGTGAAAATTTTGCGAATATCCTCATCTATTACCGAAGAAAATTCGAAAACATGTGAATTCGACTTAGGCAAAGATTTAAGGTAGGAAATAGCACGTCTTTTACAGTCCGAATCAGGGGCCTTTCTGAAAGTAAAATGATCATTAAGATCGTTAGGAGAAACGGATTGGGAATCCTCATTACTAGACTTAACAACGTTAAACTTGCTAAGCAATTTCCAAACGTCGGCGGGAGAAGAATTATTAATGGTATTATGAAAGTAACAGCGCTTTGCATTTCTTACTAATTGATTACAACGATTCCTAGCAAGTTTATACAAATGCCAATTTTCGTTACTACGATGTTTTTTAAAGTAACAAAACGCACGGTCGCGCTTGTTCATAGCAGCTCGCACATCCGCAGAAATCCACGGTGAGGGCGGATGCTTAATTCTAACAGGATGCAGAGGTGCGTGCTTGTTAAAAATATCCAAAATAAGACTATTTAATGCCTGAACTTTACCATCAGCGCAGGGTGCATTATAGACACTTTCCCAGTTAGTAACAGCTGCATCATTCTGAAGATTATCCACATCAATTGCGGTAAAATTACGGAGGTACACAACCTGCGGTTTCGGTTTAGGTACTTTAATTTTGTAAGAGACATATATAAGATCATGTCGAGAAAACATCGGAGCGAGAAACTGACCATAGCTAGCCGCAAGATCTTTCCGAGATACAATTATGTGATCAATCCAAGAATCTTCAGTATCGATGTTGTGGTGTGTTGGGCATAAAGGCAAAATAGAAAGATTAAAACAATCCAGAACCGTACGAAAATCATTTGACCTACGGGAATCCTTCATCAGATCTGTATTGAAATCCCCCATGATTACCTGATGTTTATATCCTGCACATAAGGGAAGTACATTGGATTCGAAATCAGACAAAAAATCTGCATTAGGTGGACAATACACAACACCAAGAGCAATTTTGGCACCACATAAAGTAATTTCTAATAACAAGAATTCTATACCACCAGAATATTGAGAAGGAGAATTAAGAAGAATTTTAAACTGAACATCGGAACGCAGGTATATAGCTACTCCACTTCCACCCTTTCCGGAGCGATCATTTCGTAAAAGCACGTAACCTGGTAGACTCACGTAGTTAGAGGAGAATGAAGGTTTAAGCCAACTCTCGGATATTAATATGGCATGATATTTGTTTGCACAAAATACGTCATAAAAATCTGAGTAATGTTGAGGTAAGCTTTGTGCATTCAAATGGCACACGTTCAATAGTTTCGGGAACTTTAGCAAGTGGTGGGTAATTTGCGTACTTAGAGGTAGTAATTGATCAGAAGTGGTATCGACAAAAGACAGAGAAGAAGAATCTGAATCGAGAGCCGAACAAAATGAATCACTATCAGACATTAAATAAGTAAATACTATATAATATACTTAATTTTATAAATTAAAAAGTTTATATATAATATAAATATATAATAATAGGACAACACACGAATAAACTAGATATAATACCTATATAAATTAACTTAAACTAAATTTTAATCAATAGGCAATACCTACCGGTCGACTAGCTTACAAGAATTACTTTACCAACCACTAATGAACATAAAAGAAACGGAGCACATTTAAATTTAATGTCTTTTTCGGCGAAACATAAAAAAAGGATTACATAAAATATCCAACAAGGCACCACAACACCACAATATTACCTAATTAGTAGGTTATAATATAAAACAAATCTTCAAAAAAAAAAAAAATACGCTATTATAACTATTAATATCGAGATAGCAAGATAATAACCATTAACGGGTGTTAGCTGATGCTACAATATGCATAGGGTAACTTAAGTACCATAAGCTGTAAGTAACTGTGAATTCAAGAAAATATTTATCTTTGTACCATAGAATAAAATTATAAGAGTCCTGCCAATAATGTCTGGTAACATTTGCGCATGTGTTTTATAATAAAGTAATTAAGAAATACCTAGAACCGCAGATCAGAAAAACGATAGTTCTTGTTAGTAAAAAGAAAATATCCGTTTCAATTTAATAGTTAATCGTTTACAAAACTAGTTACTATTTGGCAAAAATAAAAAAATCCATTGCTGCTAAGAATATATGATGAAAAACTAATAATAATTAATGTATGATGTTGCTGGTATCAGCTTAGCTAGTTAACAAACATATAACAACGTAAATTCGGGAGACAATAAATATTAATGGCAGGAAAGATATACACTGTCATTATAGTATAATTGAAAAACAAATTTTCTTTATAAATTGAATAAAATCTATCGCTATATTAATTTCGTAGCTGTTAATTGATATACGTTGACGTAACTTGTAACAATTTAACAAAAATACAGGTTTCTACAAAAATATATATGAAAAAACTTCTTATTTATATTTAACGTAGTATATAATGGCTAAGCAACCATATGCAGAATACAACTACATTACATACGAGAAACCATAAGTTATGATAGCACAAAACAAAACATTAAAATTAGTGTTATAATCTAAGAAAAGAGGCCTTATAACAGAATATTGATATAGTTAACAGGTAGTGGTTAATCGTCAACATTAGGTGTAATAACTTGGCTTAAGTAGAATATAAACTGCCGCAGGAAATATTTTATGGAAACTTATAAAATTTAATTGCTGAAGTTCTGCATTTCGGTATAGACTAATTATGAAAAACAAACAAATTGTTATATATATTTATAACTACAGTGAATTCGAAAAACCATAAATTTTAACAGCTGATAGAAGAACAAACTGTGTTAACATTAAATAGATAAAATAACAATAATAGAAAAAATAGCAGCCGCTACAATAATATGTTTAAGTAATAAAGGTTATTCGTTGACATTACAATTAACAATTTTGCCCGAATACAAAACCGATTGCCACTAGAGATATTCGCTGAATACAACAGTAACTCTAAGAAGTAAAAACAATTTCAATAATAGAAAATAAAACAATACCTTTAACCATTTAACCACTTACACTTTAAAACCATTATTTTCAGATAAAAACCTAACAACGGTTATTGGTTACCGTTGCGTATAACGTTGTGACCACTTACTAAATTACCTACAAGTCGTAACATCATAAATATCTATGGTTTGTATAGATTATGGATGACATAATAATATGAAATGACTATGATTTGCTGTACATTGTGTTACAGTTAAAAATTAATAAATTAATGGGTAATTAATAATTATACCTTGCCATGAATAAAGACCACTCTAGGCTGTGAGAAATAAAAATAGAATAGACTTCTAAATTAATTTAAAATTTAACACAAAAAAAAAAGAAATATACTTTGATTAGAGATACTTATTAGGTAGTAAAGTCATGCTTAAAGTATATATAATCATGTACACACATACATATATATATATATATATATATATATATATATATATATATATATATATATACATATATATATATACATACATATATATATACATATATATATATATATTATTATTATAAATTGATCCCAGACCTCACTGATGGCACAGCCATATTAACCTATTGCTAACCATTTAAGAGGAAAAACAAAGAGCAATTTAATTAAAACAGACCAATTGTCTAGGCAATTAAGACCTACTTATTATGGCACACTAGTTAACATTACTTACAGTAAAAGTATAACACTAAATTATAAGCTATTTGTTTTTGTTTGTGCGTTTAGGTCGAGATTGCGTGGGTTGACCTTCTTTCGACGAAGGTTGACCTGTTTGCACCGATGACAATATTGATGATTCTTGACCTTTCAACTGCAGGGGCACTGGCCTTTCCGAGATAGAATCCTGGCTTGATGTACCATAAATTGATACGAGATTCTTGAGATCATCAGAGCAGATGATTCTTTCAGTTTTACCAACTGGCAGCTTAATATGTATAATACCATTATAAGTCCATACATTCTTCATTTGAAAGTACTTGCGAGCTTCGAGGAACAATGATTTACGCTGTCTTGTGAGGAATTCAGAGAGAACAAGAGATGTTCCCTTTAACAGACTTTTCTTTTTCCAGGCTAACGCACGTATATTGTAATCTTCTAACCGAAATAAAATAGGCCTGTTTCGCTCATTGGTCATCTTTCCTAATCTGTATGCAACTGATATTTGCAAAGACGGTGAGAGCTGCAGGTTTTGTTTAAGAACTTTAGAAATAATCACCTTAACATCTTCATCGGGCTTCTCATCGACCCCACTAAGTAGGAGAAATTTTCTTCGGTGGCGCATCTCGATAACATCAACAAGTTGCTTGGCCTCCGATATTTGCTGGCGTAAGAGATTGAAAATATCTTGAACATAGCTACGAAAAGTTGAAAATTCCTTGTGCAAGTTCTCCAAACTATTATTGGGAAGGTTAGATTTAATAAGAGCTTCAAAATCATGCATTTTCTGGAACAGCCTTGACTCAATTGTATCCTGTCTTTCAGCAATATCTTCAAAATTTAGCATTTTTATTCAAAACTTCTTAACAATGACAGGTGTGAAAAAACTGATTGTCGCCGGTAGGTAAAATCACTGCACTAATATGAACACATTCAATGTATGTAAATATATATGATTACTAGATTATTATTTACTAGTTAAAACGCCACGAGAATGATATAATATTTTAATTAAATGTAGTTTACTTAGCGATTACAGTGATACGTGTTACTAGTTTTACACCTACCCGCAAAAACACCCACAAATTTATGTTTGTGGCATTAGACCTTGCCACAAGATAGCAACGCACCATTAACATCTTTGGTGTATATAGGCGATGTTGACTCTTTACATCAGGAGACTTATCTCCTTGTTTGCTATCTTAAGATATAAAAAAATAAAAAAAATGATTTTTTTAAACAAATGTGTTAATTATTAACTAGCTTTCGCCCACGGCTTCGCCCGCGTAGTATTAGTAGTAAGTAGCATACCTATGTCCTTCCCCAGAATTAAGGCTATCCATTTGAAATATCATCACAAACAGCTTTGCAGATTCACCATGACCATGAATCATACATTTACAAAGAAAAACAAATAGACGGACAATTAGACGTCACTTTAATTTTCATTATGTAAGGTGAGAATTCTGTAAGGTTAGTATGCATATTATTGAATTTATTGAAGAGCGTGGCTTATAGCAGCAGCAAAATATAAAAATCTGTAAAATATAATTCCTGAAATTTTCCGCTAAATTATTTAAGCATAGATTTTTGTTTGTCTTTTATTTTAATTTTTGAATTAAAGCTGTTAAGCACCATGATCCATTTTTTGAACTGTAAAATGTTTTCTTAGTCACAAAATTTATTAATTAAAAAATATCGATGTAGGGTCACTGCGTCGGTAACGCGACCGCCTCCAGTGTGCGACCACTTGAGGGGCTAGGTTTCTTTAATTAAAGATAATAGCATTTTGACGTAAATACGTCTTTGAATTTGCCTTCGTAGAGGCGACAGTTCAAAAAACTGATGATAACAAAATTGGGATACAGTTTGATGTTATAGCTACATAACTATCACCAACATCCAAAATATAGAAAAACCTTAAAAACAACAAAGAAAAATATCGACACGCGGGATTTGAACCTGCGACCATCTCGCTAAAGCCGGGACGCTCTTCCACTGAGCTAGTGTCGACAGGCTCGAGGCGGCGAAATTCTTCTTTGATATATGATCGAATACGTCGATTGTACTGATCGCTAGGTATACATACTTATAACTAGTTATATGACTTCATCGTTACAGATGAAATTCACATTTATAATTTTGATCAGTACTTTCGTATTTCTAAATATTTTTGTGTTATAGCACTCACCCCGTGCTTGGGAAACTGGAAAAACCTTAAAAACAACAAAACCGGCTAGGAGTGCATTAAAGATGCACACTAGTAGGTATATAGAAGAGGGAGGTGTTTAACTACCATATTTGTGATTTTATCCGGCCCCGGGGCCTTTTTATTGTGAAGGTTTTTGTATTCTTCGGTTGTCGTAAGTAATAGGGGGTCACCTTACGGTGGTAGCGCCACCCTACACTCTACTTCGCTATCCAAATGATGGACGGACGTGGTCGAGGTTTGTAGGCGGGTTGGATGGGGAACATTGTGATTGGAACGATGAATGAAAAATGTGACCATCCGTGCATCAAAAGATGCACGGCTGTGTCCTCAACACAGCCACAACCCGTTTTTTTTTTTTCAGGAGAAAACAATGAATAGTAAGCATTAAATATTCATTGAATACTTATGTAACAAGAAAATCATAAATTTAAATCTATCGGGCTTAACCCAAATCTAGAAAATAGTGCCTGAGTTCGGGTGATGACTCAATGGTATGTTTATGTGTCACGTAATGCTGCAAAAATGCCACGCCGGGCGGCGAACAAAGTTACCTTTTGATACCTTACACTAATATTACACTTAAACAAGAATCGTTATTACTTCAATTATAGAGCAATGTTTGTTCGAAAGTTGTAGTCATATCATTTTTTAGCCTATATTTTTTTTAAATCCAGTGGTCGCAAACTGAAGTACGTAAATATCTAAGTAAGAAAGTGCCCGAATGATCCCATTCTGACACATAAGGCTACATAATATTTTGCTTGTTATAATCTCAATGATGCTTTTATGATTGTATAATTTAGAATCTGATGTTGTAGAAGCATAAAGATGCATCTCATCAGTTTACGACCAAAATTTTTTCTTGATAGAACTTTTTTTAATTCACTCACTAAAATAGGTGGTCGCAAACCCACTTTGGTCGAAAATTATGATGTTAGTTTGCGACCGCCCTGATTTAGTACGAATGAAAATAAATTAAAATAAGTAAATAAATAAAATATTGCTTTCTTTATATGATGGCAGCCCCGCAAGATAAAAGAAGCACAAAATGAAAAATACCAGTTTTCTTAGGACTACTTTAAGGAAAATTTACTCGGTGAGGAAAATGACGTTATCAAAATATTGCTTAACTCTTATGTTGTCAACCACAACCAAATTAGTAAAAAAATATTAAGAAAATACGGTCACCGTGCGTGTGATAGCGTTGTTATCATGCGCGCGGTGACTACTAACAAATGAGTCTAGTCACGAGTTGGGAAAAATCACTGTTTGTAAATAATGAACTTGGATGGTGCCTATAAAGGAGAATTTGAATACACATGTTTTGTATCCATGCGCGGGCGTCCGTATAAATATAAACATGTCATTGGATAATTAGCTCAACGTTTGAGTACCAAATTTTTTTACATATTCGGTATTAACATCGAGTACTGAATACCCTCTTTTAGTATGTAGTTTTTATCAGCCAGTTTCTATACAAAATAATTTACAGATGTGAAACGAAAAAACAAGTTGTTGTTAGTCTAGATGAATAGTGTTCAAAATGAATATTTGTTTTTTATATCATAAGATAGCAAACAAGCTGATGGATCTCCTGATGGTATGAGAAACCATCGCCTATACTCTAGTCATCAAAAATGTTAACGGTGCGTTGCCCTCAGTGTGGATGTGTTTGGTGGTGTGGCCACCTTACCCTCCAAACCGGAACAAGACAAAAAACTTGAGAGGTGTCAAGGGACACCCGGATGGAAAGAAGTTCCTTTTATTATTATTTACAAAAAAACTGTATACACTCAACAAAAATAATCGTCGCGACACCACACTGTTTAATGCGAAATAGAAATGAAAATATCTGGCTTGCTTTCTATAAGAGAGAGAGAGAGAGAGAGAGAGAGAGAGAGAGAAACATCCACACGCCGCACAGCTCACGATACCTTACTATAGCAAAAAGTGTTGTGACAATTTTCCGTAAGAATTTTTTCCGTCTAGCCCCCTTTCACAACGCGCGATAAGGAACTTCGTTCCAATAACAAACAAGTGGTAGATTTCTGCGTTGTCTCGCCCGGGTATTTGGTACCACTGCCTTATCTATTTGTGTCAACGCACCGTTAACATTTTTGATTTCGATAGGCGATGGTTTCTCTTTGCATCAGGATGGCTCTCCTGATGGAAAGAGAAACCATCGCCTATAGACGTGTGGCGGGTTTACAATGCCACATGCACAAGTGTACCGGCTACCTTACCCTCCAAACCGAAACAAGACAATGACAAATAGGTGGTAGATTTCTGCTTTATCTCGCCCGCGTATTTGGTACCACCGCCTTACCTATATGTGTCACAATAGAGTCAATGCTTGTCATCATCATGTTCCGGTATGAATGGTAAGGTAGCCGGTAAACTTATGCATGTGGCCTTAGACCTCGTTACAAGATAGCAACGCATCATTAACATCTTTGGCGTCTATAGGTGATGATTGACTCTTTCCATCAGAAGGCTTGTTTGTTATCAAGATACAAAAAAATTGACATTATTGCGGCAGGAATAGCTAATGCAATGGTATCAAATACCCGGCGAGACATTGCGGAACTCTACCACCAAGTAATTATGATGGTAGTGACACGTACCTACAGTCAATCGGTCGCCTTTTACGACTTACCTGGCAGAACGGTAGTTGGTCTATTCTTGAAAGGGGACAGGACCAACACGGCGAAATATAATATTATGAAAATTTGAGCAGGTTTTCTTTTTTTTTTGAGCTGGTTTAATTTTTATTGCGCAATATTTTTTTTCTTGCACTGTGTAGGCTTAATATTTCACAATATTTTTCAATTCAGAGGTTTGAGCGGTCGCGTTTGGTTAGTCACGTGTTTAATGTATGGTTGTGTCATAAATTTAGGCAAAATGGCGAGCAAGAATGCTATAAAATATAAAGAACGGGAGTTTTTACTTGAATGTATAGAATTGTATGGAGATTTTTTTAACTAAATCACCAGCATGGTTGCCGCCAAAACTTCGTGGTCAGACATGTTGCTCGCTCGAAAATATTGATCAGACTGGTTTGTCAATTTTATTGAGTGAATTTATTGAACGTTTGGAGTCAAAAGGGTATTCAATATTATTGCACAATAAAAGTATTGCGCAATGTTATTGTAGGTCTATGAGGCGTCTTAGGGCTATAAATTTGAAATTTTTTTATATCATAAGACAGCAAACAAGCAGATGGGTCTCCTGATGGAAAGAGTTAACCGTCGCCTATAGACACCAAAGGTGTTAATGGTGCGTTGCTATCTTGTGGCGAGAACCAATGCCACATGAATAAGTTTAATGGCTACCTTATCCTCTAAACCGGAACACGACAGCGACAAGCACTGATGCTATTGCGGCAGGGATAGGCAAGGTGGTGGTACCAGGCCCGGGCGAGACAATGCAAAACTCTAGTAGCCATGATGGTAGTGACTCGCATAGCCAATTGGTCGCCTTTTACGACGTGCCTTGAAGAACGGCAGTTGGTCTATTCTTCAAAGGAGCCCGTGACCAACACTGGGAAAACACGTATTTTCCTTATAATGTAGGCATCCAATAAGGAAGGATTTTTCAAAATTCAACCTAGAAGTTGGTGAAGTAGGGGATAAAAGTTTGTATGAAACTTTTTATTCCCTGGACACATTTGCATGAAATTTCGTATGAATTGAATAAAAAAAAATAATTACGTTAAAACCTTAAGAACAACAAAGAAAAATATTGACAAGTGGGATTTGAAGCTGCGACCATCTCCTCAAAGCCGTTTTTAAGGTTTTTCCAGTTTCCCAAGCCCGGGGTGAGTGCTATAATACAAAAATAATGAATTACGTGTTTAAGCGTTTCTCTAGGTTCGATCCCTACGAGGGTAAAATAGGGGATGAAAGTTTTATACAACCCCACAAACCATTGCCAAACCCATAGTGTTAGACAATGAAGTTTTGCGCACGTATTCCTCTTATGACGGAAGAATTCACTAAAAAGGATAATTAAATATTCAACCCTCAAAGGGGAAATAGGGGATAAAACTTTTAAACATTTTATTCCTCAGACATATTTGCATGAAATTTCATATGAATTGAGTATGACAAAAATAATGAGTTACGTATTTCAGCGTTTTTCAAAATGCCATCCCGTAAAGGGTAAAATAGGGCAAGAAAGTTTTATATAAAGTTTTATATAAACGCACAGGCCAGAAGAACTATTCAAAATTCAAACCTGAAGGGGGTGTAATAAGGGATGAATTTTTTATGAACCTTTATATTCCTTGGGCATACTTACATAAAATTTCGTATGAATTGAATAAAATTGTCTGTCTGTTTAAGACAGACAGACAAAAATCGTAAAAAGTGTTATTTTGTTATATGTACCGTATATATACATCCATATGCATTTAGTTAGACCTGGTTATTTTAATGTTACAGACACTCCAATTTTATATATTTGTATAAATTACTTTAGTATGTTCGATAGGTATGTTACCAATAGTTATTCTTATTTTTCTTGTTTTACTTAAATTTTGATAATAAAATATATTTTAATAAATAACTAATATGAACATGTTAATATTATTTTTTATACAATATTAGCGGCCCCCTGACTGTGTCGAGATTTTTAATAAAGTAGCTTATAAAGAAAGGTTAAATAAGTTGTCTTGTAAGAAAGGTTAAATAAGTCTACCCCGCGCTGGTCCCGGGCTCCTTTGAATAGGACAACTGCCAGGCACGTCGTAAGAGGCGACTGATTGGATTTACGAGTCACTACCATTGTGGCTACTAGGTGGTAGAGTTCTGCATTGTCTCGCCCGGGTCTTGTACCACCGCCTTACCTATTCCTGCCGCAATAGCATTAGTGCTTGTCACTGTCGTGTTCCGGTTTGGAGGGTAAGGTAGTCGGTAAACTTATGCATGTGGCATTAGACCTCGCCACAAGATAGCAACGCACCATTAACACCTTTGGTGTCTATAAGCGATAGTTGACTCTTTCCATCAGGAGACCCATCTGCTTGTTTGCTATCTAATAACATAAAAAAAGTTCTAAAGTAAATATGCGCGAGCGAAGCCGTGGGTAACAGCTAGTTTCGCTATGAAAGGTAGGTACTTTCCTGTTTATAATTACGAAACTTCACACTTAATATAAATGTAATATTAATTATTTGAAAATTTAAAAAACAGTATTTTAAATATAATAGTACCAAAAACTGGTACATTCAACAAAATCTTTCAAACTCTGATGAAAACCTCTAATTTTAAATATAACTTGTCCCATATGTGAAATACAAGAAACAACAAGCGGGGCATAAATGAGTGAATCATAATACCATATACCATAACGAAAATTTTTGGATATAACAGAACGTAATGAATAACGTTTTTAAATAGTAACAAATTCAGTATCATTATTGGATAGCGCTATGCTTGAAAATATCGTTATGTCTTGCCTTGAGCAATAACGATATCACATAATACCGGTATTTCAATCCTTGAGTATGAGTCAGTGTATGAAAAATTCATACACTCACACATGCTTCAATTTTCAACGGTCTACGTTTGGCGCCAGGGTTATCAACTGGCTTATGCACAAAAAACTGGTAGTAGAACTCGTTTTTTATATGAAATACTCGTAATTTTAATGTTATATTTATACCCATCGACATAGTACATAGTACCTCTAGACTTGTAACTTCAAACAAAATATCTTTCATAAACGCCCCCACGACGTTTGTTTTCTTTAAACAGCTAGTTTGTTTTTTATTACCATCAAGTAATAATGATTGGCAGTATGATCAATGCTCGTCCCTGATTGGGTAAACATCGCATTGTTATATTTAAATCTGTGGTGCGTGAAATTTAAAATAAGAACAATTTGACGGCCTGAAAAAGTAGTTAGGGAGGGTGCTATATGAAAGGTAGCAATGAAAGATTTGACATAATTTTTAAACCAGTCGATTTTAATATTTTACATTTTTTTAATATGTACTTAAAACTGCTAAAAATCGAATTAAGTTTTGTAATGCATTGCTTCTCTCTTATGAGATTAGCTGTGTAGAATGGAACGGGTTCCAATCCTAACCCCTGAAGCGGCCCTTGGTCTAGCGAGCGTTGCTCCAATAGACTCAAGAGTGGATGGTCCTCCCCTGACGGGGCCCTTATCACTTGTATCCTATGCGGATAAGCATAACATACACAGCGTAATGAGCTGTCGCCCATCTAATGAGTACATGAAGTACGAAACGTTTTGTCATGATATAACGGTGTTGAGTTTCGGCTTACGCCTAGACCAGCACAGGGACTGGATGACCTATCGGTCTCTGGTTTCCCTCTTAGCTGACAAATCCCCAAACAACTCAGTTCGGCCTTAGCCGTGTCAAGCCGTAATGGGGATTTCACTGTATCGTCTTCTTTTCGACTCTTCAGGTGCAATGAGATCGCACGTCAGTGTTTATGCATTGCTTCTCTATTATGAGATTAGCTGTGTAGAGTTGAATCTATTGGAGCAACGCTCGCTAGACCAAGGACCGTTTCAGCGGTTAGGATTGGAACCCGTTCCATTCTACACAGCTAATCTCATAAGAGAGAAGCAATGCATAAACACTGTCGTACGATCTCATCGCAACTGAAGAGTCGAAAAGAAGACGAAACAGTGAAATCGCCATTACGGCTTGACACGGCCGGATTGAGGTGTTTGGGGATTTGTCAGCTAAGAGGGAAACCAGAGACCGATAGGTCATCCAGCCCCTGTGCTGGTCTAGGCGTAAGCCGAAACTCAACACGTTAGCATATGACAAAGCGTTTCGTACTTCATGTACTCATCAGATGGGCGACAGCCCATTACGTTGTAAGTTTTGTAACATACAGCTTTTTAATTATAAAAATTTTGCCATTTACAACAAATTTTATTTATTTAAAATATTTATTACACAAAATGTACAAAAGGTGAACTACGTCTGAAGACATTTTCTACCAGTTAACCTTAAAGTTGTAATTATATATTCTAGATTGAAATATATCTATTGATGGAACCTCTTGAATATAATTTGGGAGATAACTCCAGAGACGTATTGCTGTAAGCGTAAAAGATTCCAAATAACTTTCTGTATTGTGGACTGGGACCAAAAGGGCATTAGTGTATAAAATGCGCTGAATACGACCCTGGGTATAAAAGTAATGAAACCGTTCACGTAAATATGAGAGAGAAAGGATCATGCAGTATTTAAAAAAGCAATATAATAAAATGATCATTCCGACGGTTACGCAAGTCCAACCATTTTAATTAAGATCGAAACTAACTTACGTGACTAAAACGTAATTAATCTTCTTCATATTTTTAAAATAACTTTAAGACTTCACGTTTTTCAAATCTGATTTTAAGAAACTGGTCAAATAACATAAATTTAATTTACTTGAATCTTTTGCTTTGCTTGAGTCGTTCGGGATTTATTTACGACATTCATTTTTTTTTTAAATTCTTTTTGACGTTATTTTGTTATTTTTCAACTAATCGCTTTTGAAGCTAAGACAAAATTTAAGAGCTCAAATATTGAGTTGAGTGCCATTTAAAAGATCAAAATCGATCATCGTTTTGAAAATACACAACGGTTCAAAAACAAAGAAGAAAAAGTTCCTTCACACCCCGAATCCCCGAAGAGGTAGGTTGAGGTACAAGTACACCCACGATTTGCCGAAGATATTTAGCACATAATGTGACAGGTGGCAAGCCTATCGCCAACCGAGCATTTATCCAATCCCGGGCAATGTTCTTTTTATCAGAAAATTGAAAAAACAAATTTTTCGAATTGCTCGACACGAGAATTAAACCTTATACCTCATGCGGTCAACATCGACACCGGACTACAAGACCACAGAGGTGACAACTGTTCAAAAACGAAAATAGTTATATTTTTAATAAATTCTAGAGTTATGAAATCTTTGAGTTTCAAAAATCTATGTTTTAGCATATTTTTAGCTCCTTTGAGCTTTAAATACCTAGCCTAGCTAGTGTATTTTGTCGGAATCTATTTAAAAGACCAATTCGTTTATAATGTAGCAAAGAAAACACACAAACATCTTGTACTTCAAACTGGAAAAAATCAACAATAATTAACTTATTTCATTGAGCATAATGCCATTCCTTTAGAGGCACAGTTGTATTAACGCAGCACAATAAAAAATTAAGTCAATTTTGAGCGCTAGGAATGTTTCTATACATTGATTTCGCTATTTATACCTATTACAAATTTTCTGTTTATAAGATCACTGACGTGTGTCCAAGTAGGTGGCACTCACGCTTCCACTATTTCCAACCATTCCGAGATATCGCGTCCGTGAGAGGTGTATGTGTGCGTTGCTCAAGCTCACTCTGGATGTAGATTGACCTCTGCACCTATTTGTTTTGTTATAGTAGTACTGTATAATGTGTAGACGCAGATGCATTTCCCTGAAAGTAATTCTAGTGGCGCCCATGGACATAGGCTGTTTTTTTACCAAACTGACCAAAGAGAAGTAATGATTTGTGTACAACCGAACCAAGCCGCGAACAACGACTAGTACATAATATATTCACTGAGTTTAAATGTATAAAACCTCTTCAATCAACGATTGACTCAAGGTTAACGAAGCGCGTCATTAAAATTTATTGCGCATACTCTGATAACATATTTTCCTTCCGTCTAAAACTAACAATATTATAACAATATATATTTAACCGAACGTCGGAAATTTATTATTTAAAGACGCTTAGACCGATTTTTATACAGATTGGAACTACCAACTAAGCATGGAAATTACTGTTAAATTAGGTTAACTGGTATGTTGTTAAAATTAACTAATATTTAACAGTTATTTATTTATGTTACATTATATCAGCAGTATCCTATATATTATAGTAAATATTAGAAGCAGCAAAAACGCAAAGCCGTCGAGTTAGCAACCAAAAAAAAAGGTCCTCTGGAGTAGTTTTATAATTTTTAACGTTATTATTATCATAAATCAAGGTAGCTCAAATATTTTACTAACATTATTATCCTATATGAAGTTATTGGTAATTTTAGTGATGCATATAATTTTAACAGTATTTGCTAATATAAATAACACTTGTTAATTGTTAAAAAAATGCAGTGCGAAATTTAATATGTTAACTGTTAAATGATCCATGCCAACTAGTAGACTACATAAGAGACATGACAATTAATGTTTTTAATTTCAATTAAATATTGTTTCATTATAGAGTAAGCCTCAAGTAGTACGTACCAATATAAATATAATAAAAAGAGAACATTGTTTCATTACACAGTAAGCCTCAAGCGGTACGTAGTAATATAAAAAAGTATGGTCACCGCGCGAATGCTAACGAGCCAAGCCACGATTTCAGCTAATCACTGTAAGCTAAATGCAAAAGTATATTGTATTATAAGATAGCAAACAAGCAGACGGGTCTCCTGATGGAAAGAGTCAACCATTGCCTATAGACACCAGATGGTAATGGTGCGTTGCTATCTTGTGGCGAGGTCTAATGTCACATGCATAAGTTTACCGGCTACCTTACCCACCAAACCGGAACATGACAGTGACTAACGCTGACGTTATTAAGGATGTATGTTACTCTTACGCAAAAACTGAACGAATTTAAATGAAATTTGGCACACAGGTAGATGATGACCTGGAATAGTACATAAGCTACTTTTTATCCCGGGAAAATAACAGGTAGCGCGCTGCAGCTAGTACTGTAAATATATTGTAGATTTAATAATTATTCTTTTATTTATCAATATCTGATTTTATATAGACAGAAAGAAAATATTTATTTGCAATATAGGTGTTACAAATTGTTAAAAATAAATTAAGTTACCAACATATTCTACCATTATATGGTGTGCAAATATTAAAAAAAAATATTATATTTAAAACATTGTATCGATTTTTTAGAATTACTACCGTATCGGAACGCGGCCACACACTGAGAAGATCCGGCGGAAGAAACTCAGCGGGCTGGTCTTTTTTTCTCTATTTCATGTAGTTATAAATGTACAAGGATGAATTTCATGTTACAAAAGTTATTTTTATAATTACAAGTTTCATATTTTGTGTAATTAAATTTTTTATAATTTACAAAATGTTCACTACTTATTTACAAAATTTTACTTGGTACTTACATTGAAATTTTTAAAGACATTTCAACAAACTTATATTTCTATCTATAGAACATTGTCTCACAAATTAAATACAATGTACATCTAATTTAGTGGATGTTCTTCAACGGTGCTTGTCAACGCAACATTCCCAACGCTCTGAGCAATCCAGCATCCTCTTGCTTCGCACTCTGGCACGCAAGATGCATTTTGAATGTTACGTGTAATGTCTTCCATTCTTCAATATATCCACATTACAACAATCAAATCGACAGGTACTACGTAAGTTGTAACTTAAAAAAATGCGACTTTTGTTTTATTTGTGAAAATGACCCCACTTTTATAGGACTTTTAATATCACCAAGAATAAAAATGAAATTTCTATTAAAAGTTGATTTATCTAATAAAAAATTCATTTTTATTCTACAAAAATAACAAAAAAAGGAGTCATTTTCATAGATATTTTAATAACTTAAAAAAACAAAATTACATTTAACTTAAAAAACAAAAATCGTAATTTTTAACTTACAATAACTTACATGGGACGCATCGAAATACATTTATTACAAAAGTATATAAATTTAAAAATAAATTATCAAACTATACAGTGAAATACAGTAATTTTTTAACTGACTGCATACCGATACAAGACTACATAACACTTATGTGGGTATTTTTTTATATGGGTATTTTTTTATATTAAAGGTAACAAACAAGCAGATGGCTCTCCTGATATATAGTAAACTATTGTCTACAGACACCAAAGATGTTAATAGTGACAGGATGGTAACCGCATACATAAATTTCGGGCTAACTATCTTTCAAACTGGAATGTGACAGTAACAAGCACTGATGTTATTACGACAGGAATACATCAGGTCATTCCATAATAGGTGAAAATATTTTAACCCAGCATTCGGTACGTCTAATCAAAATATCCAGCTAAAAACAGATGTGATTCATTCAACTTTTTGAACTGTACGAATAAAATTTCGTATACGAATAAAATTTCATATCAAAAAATTTTAAACTCATAAATGATGGATAAATGTGGTAATATACCCGGGCGAGACGTTGTGTAACTCTACCACCTAGTAGTCACGATGGTAGTGACTCATATAGCAAGTCATTTGCCTTTTACAAACTGCCTGGCAGAATGACAGATGGTCTAGTCTTCAAAGCCGGTCTAGACCAATACTGGGAAACATATTTAGCAACCAAATAATATAGTAATAATCATCATATATATTATTTCTAAAGGTGTTTTTTCCTGGAGTGGCTCACTCTCTAACTACTTCACCAAAAAAAATTAAAAAAAATACCCAGTTAAAGCCTACATTTTCTACTTTGGGCGAAATATATGAAAAAATATTTTTGTTAATAAAAAATTAATTAAATATAATTTTTTAACAATCGACCCGAGCGCCATCTGTGGGTGATACTTCAAACATCTTAATAGAGTTTTATACTTGGAAAACGCTAGATGGCGCCTTGCGAAATCTTTACATGGGTCACCTAGGAAATAATAAATAATATTTTAAAAAATTACACAATAAGACATTTCAATTATAATAAACTTTTGGTAATCTGTACATTTAAAAATGTAGATTATTTTTTTTACAAATAATGCCTTTCGATGGTTGGACATAGTTTCTGATAGTCACTGGTATATTATATTACTAAACTGAAGAGAAATCTTGCAGATTTCCCATTATTTGCTATAATTTAAGTACATTATATGTGGTTTCTTCATTTTGAATTCTTCTATCTTCAGTTGCAATTACAAATAACAAACCCACCATTCGACAAGACTGATGGTAAAGACAACATCAGTCAAGCAGAATAGCAGGCTCATTAGATGTAGTGATTTCTTCCAGATTTTTTTTCTACTTGTATAAACCTAACATAAATTCAACTTAATAAGTAATTTGTTGTATCCCCAAAATGCTAGATATTAAAGATTCAAGTGAATTAAACACTAATATTATGCATACTAACATTATAAATGCGAAAGTCTGTCTGTCTGTTACGCTTTCACGGCTAAATCGCTGGACCGATTTTCATGCAATTTGACTGGCAACATGACATTGTAGGTTTTTATTTGTACTTGTTAGGTTTCCTTTTAGTTATTGAAATCTCCTTCAGGTATTTAGCTGCTATCATGGGGTGTTGTTTATTTTTTCAAGTTTTACTCAAAAATACAAAATCTCCGTTAGCAGATCAGAGTCTGGGGGTAGGGTATTATTACCTTTCCTGTGCCTCCAGTAAAGTTATAATAAGTCGATAAACCAGTGTTTCCTAAACCGTGGTCGTGAACCCCTGGGGGTCCGCGAGTATGTGTATGGGGGTCCACTGCTTTATCTATGAACATTTGAATGAGTATATTAATGTCAATGTTTTTTATTAAGGTAGTCCTTGAAATTGTGCTTGGTTTCCTAGGGGTCCGTGGACTGAAAAAGGTTAAGAAACGCTGTGATAAACGTTATCTGGTTAGTAAAATGCTGCGACGGGGATCACCACTTATCTTGCCAACCGACAAACCAGTGAATTGTTGTGAACAGGAAATTCTATGGGTTACTCTGTCTACTCTACATAGGAATCAGGCATGATAATAGATTTTTTCTTGATTCATTATTTCCATCTTACCGACCAGCACTCACCTATACGCCGAATGGTAGAAACGTACAATAAGACTTTTGGGCACATTGACATTTTTACACCATCACTTCCCAAATTTAAAAACCTAATATTAAAAACTCTGCACAATATTTAACTTTATATTTTATATTTTAGTACATAAATAGAACAAAATTTTATATTTATAATTTTTTTTAAGTCAGATTTAAGTTAAATTAATTTGTTTTGTTATTATATCTAATACACCTAGTGATACATTTAAAATGTTATTACTCTTTGTTGATCCGTGGACAACGCTGTGGGTTGCATTATTATTAACACACATATATAAAATACTTTAGTTTTTTAAGTTAATAATGTAACTGTTTGTTGTTCCAATAAAGAAAAATAAAAAAATAAAAATCTTTGGTACATATTATTTTTATATCTAATCAAACTACTATTAAAATTTTGATAAGATAAAATATATTATTAGTAGCGCATTTTCACACTTATACAATAAACAATTGTAATTGTGATATTAATAAAGAATGAAATTGTTATGTGGGGTAGACAAAACTAATTGAATGTCTGAAGACTTTCTAGTACACCACAATTTACTGGTTTATCAGTTAGCCAAAAGTGGTATTCTGCACTTTTTTGTAGAAGAAGGGGCAAACCAACAGGAGGTGTATCTGACGGTAAACGATCACCGCTGTCACAGTCATCTGCAATACCAGAGTTCTTACAGTTGCATTGTTGTTGTTGCAGTTTAGTTCCTTCAAGAAAAGAGGTTACTTATTCTTAAGGCCTTAAGAATAAGTAAGCTCTTGACTAAAATATCCTCAAGCCATATCCTTTGGAGAACACCTCCACCGGTAATTGATTCATAAAGGAGTAGAGAGACATAGAAAGTGCTAAGAAAAACACAATAGTTGTGGATTCCCCAGAAATTGATGTGGTGAATATGTATAACTAAAATTGCCACATTGCTACATCTTATCCGTCCAACGTAATAACGATTATTGCCTATTTTTTGTAAGTATTTACGCCGTGTTGGTCCCGGTCTCCTCTGAAGAATAGACCAACTGCCGTTCTGCCAGGCAGGTCGTAAAAGGCGACCGATTGGCTATCGAGTCACTACCATCGTGGCTACTAGGTGGTAGAGTTCTGCATTGTCTCGCCCGGGTCTGGTACCACCGCCTTACCTATTCCTGCCGCAATAGCGTCAGTGCTTGTTGCTGTCGTGTTCCGGTTTGGAGGGTAAGGTACCCGGTAAACTTATGCATGTGGCATTAGACCTCGCCACAAGATAGCAACGCACCACTAACATCTTTGGTGTCTATAGGCGATGGTTGACTCTTACCATCAGGAGACCCATCTGCTTGTTTGCTATCTTATGATATAAAAAAAAAGTATTAAAGATAGATAATGAAGATATAATATCTGTAGACACAAAATAGTAATTGCTACAACACTGATTTTCAGTGAGTGTGTTTTGCAATGCACCCATGAGGCAGTGTTGCTATTTTTATTTACATTATTTGTAAAAAATCACAGACCACATGAATACTAATAGACACGCCATTGGGAAGGAAACGTGTCACTGGGCATATGAGCAAACATTCCTATCACCTTCAAAAATGTCATGCATTTGTTAATATATCATGAAAAGTAGAAATAAATCATCTTGTACGATTTTACCGTACCGAATGAGATGACAAGGTTTAACAATTACCCTTGAAGTGATTTTATTTCATTGGTAAGAGTATAACTCTGTATTTCTGTGTGTAAATGCAAGCTACACTGACTAAGAAATTGTCTTGACAGGGGTATTCATTTAATCCATGTAAAAAAACAATCCAAAATACTACACCAAGATTTAGTCACATATATATTCATATATACTAACGCCAGCTGCTGTAAGATAACCTCTAGAAAGTGTCATCTTTTAAGAGATGCTTAAGTAGCAAGGTTTTAGATCTATTCCTCAAAAGGCGGCCTGAGCCAGTACAGGGATTGTTCATAATTAAAAAAAAGTTTGGATTACAAATTTTAAAAAAATATAAGCGAATAAAATATTACAAACAAAAGTTTGGATTATAAATTAAAAAAAAATATATATAAATACATAAAAACAGATGAAATTCATAATGAAATTCAAAATAGTAAAATTAAATTCAAAGAACTGACCTAGATAACTTAAGTTTTATATAATAATTATATAATAAGTATCACATATTAATATTTGGCAAAATACTTTGTACCCTTTTTAAGACAATCACACAAATGTAGTAGGAAACAAGATCGGCAAAGATGTTGGGTTATTTTCTGTATTGTTTTGAAATATTAATTATATTAATTAATTAAAATATTAATTTAAAAGGATGTAAATGACTAAGATCAAATAATATTCTTTTTTATGCAGTAAAGTAATGTTGCCATTTGATATTTACAAATGACAACATTTACTTTACATAGCATACAAATATATTCTACTAATCAAATGTTGCCATTTGATAGGAAGCATATTTTTAGATCCTAATTATTTTTTTTAATAGAAGGAGGGGCAAACGAGCAGAAGGTGCACCTGATGGTAAGTGATCACCGCCGCCCATGGACACCCACAATACCGGAGGTCTTGCAGTTGCGTTGCTGGCCTTTTAAGAATGAGTAAGCTCTTTTCTTGAAGGCACCCAAGTCATATCCGTTTGGAAACACCATGCCGGTAATTGGTTCCACAACAAAGTAGTGTGAGGCAAAAAGTGCAGAGATAAACGCACAGTTGTGGATTTCTTATTACAGTATTTGTTTGTTTGTATTTGTTTTTCTTAGTAAAATTGTATTTAATTTTAATATTCTTTACAAAAAACACTAACAATTTTAAGAAAAGTATAAATATACTTTTCTTAGATTAGATAAAGGATTAGATTTAAAATATCTCTTTTAATAAAGTTAAAGTTGGCATTAGGTACAGTACATTTATACTTTGTCCCACTAGTATACACTCTTGTATAAATTCAATGAACAGTGACGTTTAGGAGAAATGATAAATATACTTTTAACATTCTAGGAATTTTCTACCAATTCTGAATTAATCTTAGTGTTTTTAACAAATCTGTGTTGATAATACTGATTTGTATCGTACATCAGTAATACTGTACTTTATATTACATTTTTCGAATCAATCACATCGCAGAGAAGAATTTTGCCACTTACAATCAGTCAGTACTATCTCAGTTGGTAGAGTGTCTCAGCTTGAGGGAACATCAAACCCTATATGTCAATTTTTTTTTTAAGTTTTTCAAGTTTTCCCAAGCACAAGATGAGTGCAAAAAAAAACCAAATATAGTTTACTAGCTGCAGCTTGCAGCCCTCTGTATTATTAAAGTTTTTGGTGAATCCCACGGGATCACCTAATTTTTCTGGGATGAAAAGTAGCCTATGAGCTATTCCAGGTCATTGTCTACCTGTGTACCAAATTTCATTTACATTTTTAAAAATAATCTAATCTTTCAAAAAGATAAAAGGTCTAAATAATAATCATGAAAAAGTTAGCAAAGCGATTCCATTTTATGATGATTTTATAATGATCTCTCTAACTAGTCCATAAATAGTATCATACCTTGAATATAACACCATTGTTTACTATTCGTTATTGTTAGATATCTGGTGAAACTACGGAAGTTTGAAGGTAATATTTTTACCTTGAAACTGCTGTAGTTATTTACAATTTACAAATTCAGTTTTATATCCATATTAATATATTAAAAGAAAGAGTCTGTCTCTTACGCTTTCATTGCTAAACCTTTGAACCAATTTTGATGAAATTTGGCAAGGAAATAGCCGAATACCCAGAGTCAAATATAGGCTACTTTTTTAAAAATCAATCCCTAAGAGGCTGAAATAGGGAAGAAAGTTTGTATGATAGATTATATTGGTAGCATTTACTTTTTTACGGCAAAGCTATTCTGATTGGCTAGTTTAATTTACATATTTTATGCTAACAACATTCATTTTTAGAATATTTCCATAGCTAAGATATAATTGAATCTATTACCAAATCATATTGGCTAGTAACACTACAGAGAGCCGGGCATAAGCTGTCGCAGGGTGTTCCATGCGGGGTGAGTGGTTAAAAATGCTTGCAATGCATTCAGCAGCTGTTTCTCAACCAACTGCTTCTCGTTTTTACTTTATATTTCTGTGACAGATTGTATAGCACCAAATGGAAAGCATACCTTTTCAAATAAAAAATATTGTCCCTAATTTATTTATAAATGAACAAGTTCAGAAGCAACTAACAAAAAATACAGCTAAAATGATAACATTTTTGGAAAGTTAGTTGAAAATTGTTAAGTACTTATTACAAAACTTCCTAATTGTCGAAGGCAGAAAGTGTCATTAAGGGTTTTCAAATTGAGGCAACTGTTTTTTGTCAATGGTCAACAGTTTTTTGTTTTTAATCATAAGATAGCAAACAAGCAGATGGGTCTCCTGATGGAAAGAGTCAACCATCGCCTACATACACCAAAGATGTTAATGGTGCGTTGCTATCTTGTGGTGAGGTCTTATGTCACATGCATAAGTTTACCGGCTACCTTACCCTCCAAATTGGAACACAACAGTGATCAGCACGGACGGTATTGCGGCAGGAATAGATAAGGCGGTGGTACCAAACCCGGTCGAGCCGATGCAGAACACTACCACCACCTAGTAGTCACGATGGTAGTGATGCAAATAGCCACTCAGTCTCCTTTTACGACCTGCCTGGCAAAATGGCAGTTGGCCTATTCTTCAAAGGAGCCCGGAACCAACACGGGGAAGAAAAAGGTTAAAAAAAACCCGTTAAATCATCAATAATTGAATTATGCACTTTATGTCATAAGATAGCAAACAAGCAGATGGGTCTCCTGATGGAAAGAGTCAACCATCGCCTATAGACACCAAAGATGTTAATGGTGCGTTGCTATCTTGTGGCGAGGTATAATGCCACATGCATAAGTTTACCGGCTACCTTACCCTCCAAACCGGAACACGACAGCAACAAGTACTGACGCTATTGCGGCAGGAATAGGCAAGGCGGTGGTACCAGACCCGGGCGAGACAATGCAGAACTCTACCACCTAGTAGCCACGATGGTAGTGACTCGATAGCCAATCGGTCGCCTTTTACGACCTGCCTGGCAGAACGGCAGTTGGCCTATTCTACAAAGGAGGCCGGAACCAACACGGCGAAAATATTAATTACTGCTACAATATAATGTCAACTCATTGCAAGTTGCAAAAATGTTGATATTTTTTGAAAGTTCAATATTTTCAACGAAATCACTTCATTGCAATGCAAATAATTTATTAGGTTTATATTTTTAACAGGTCTTTAAGTGAAAGAAAAACATTTAATTCGTTGATGAACATAAAACTGTTAATAAAAACAGTTTATTGATTGAACCATCACTAATTGAAGGGCTTTATTATGATTCATGTTTTATAGACTATTTATTAGGTATAATACTTATAGGAACAACTCACCAATAAGGAAAAATTTATCATAAATGTCAAAATAACAATTTAGCAGAATATACATTGAAATATGCTTAGTAAATTTATGTGATAAATTATTTGATGTGACGCAACATACCTGAGACGTATTACTGTCGAAAACTGCATCGTAGGCGTAAATTCGCGGAGGTTCCGGTGGTGTCACGTTGTTTCTCGTCACTGCAATGGTGTTGTTCACCGAGTCCACCGAGACACAATTGTACGCCCCATCCAGTTTCTCCTTCTGGTCCATGGGACGCACGCGCACCACGACCCGAACATTCTCGACGGTCGACCCGCCCAACTCGGCATCCTAATTGGAAAATCGTGAAAGAGAATTAGGATTTCATAAAATCTTCATACACGTGCTCTGAACCGTGTCGACTTACGACTATTGCGTAGTAACAATGTAGGTACTAGCTATGACCCTGACATCAATGCAATGACTCACGTAAACGTTAACTGCGTTCTTTTAATTTATAGCAACAAGGAAAAATAAAATGCAAACGAAATTGGCAATTCCTAATCTAGAAACGCAATTACATACAGGAAATATTACGAAATCGTATACGAACGTAAGGAATCACATGATTAGATTATGGTTACATCAAGGGTTACACTCACAGGCATTGTGCACGTCTTCTTATCACGAATTCACAAATATTATATTTTGTTACTACACTGACCCAAGTTAAGTCTTTGTTTGTCGAAATATGGTAAAAATCAATACTCGCGACCTACTTTTCCTCAGCCCTCGTTTCCCTCCTCCAAGAAAATGAAATGAAATGACATTCCAAAATGTTACCATATACGTAAATAATTTACCAGTCCTTGATCTATAGCCTCCTATATAATCTATGATCTAAAATCTAAATAGTATTTGATGATATTTTCCCGTAGTAGATGGTTATGGTAGTTTTTATTGTTTAATTCAAAGATTCAAAGCATTGGACATATTAAAAAACACATCTTATTTTTACAAATCGTATACAAATAAATACTTATAAAAAAAGTACTTAAATTGCTGCCATATGCAAAATCTAATTTTAACAATTTAATATTATGAACAATTTTAATATCTGTATAATAAAAAGTGACATTAGTTGTCATAATCAAACAGTGCTACCATATCATCTTATCTATTTCGCTACTATTCTATTACCTACCTATCTATCAAAATTAAAATGATATACAAATTTGCCTACGTTTAAAGATTTTAAAGCAATTGCTTAAAACCCAAATGTTAACAACATTTGAATTAAGCCATACGATCAACGAAACGCTAAAGTAGTAGTTTAGTCGAGTAGGAGCCATCGAGTAATTTTGTAATATTATAATAGTCAAATGTTGGGCGGTGTGTTTGATATTTAGTTGCAAAATTACTTGCTTAAACCTCCGTGGCAATTTGGATTTTGATCTAGACTATTGAAAGAAATCTCAATAGTGAGTCTTAAGCATGCTGATCAATATTACACTATACAGAGCACGCCGGTAAACGTCAGTTTCCTTGACTTCTCAAGGCCTTTGAACTAGTCCTGAGATTAAATTCGAGCTTAGCTGCATGCGTGTCGAATGTAGTATAGTTTATGTACATCTCAAAATATCAGCAATACGTAGATGACAGGTTATTGTTGCGTTCGACTACGGAGTCAATTCGTGAGATTTCGTAAGTTACTTTAATTAATCCTTATGAATATTTTTTTTTTTTGAAAAGGAGGCAAACGGACAGGAAGCTCACTTGATGGTAAGTGATTACCACCGCCCATGGATAACCACACTATCAGAAGATTTGCAGTTGCGTTGCCGGCCTTTTGAGAAAGAGTAGGCTCTTTTCTTGAAGATCCCTAAGTCGTATCCGCTTGGAAAAACCCCCGTCGGTAATTCGTTCCACAGAGGAATAGTGCGGGAAAGAATCGCACGGTTGTAGATTTCCAGACATCGAGATAGTGAAGATGAAATTTTGAATTTAGTCGCGATGTGAGATGGTGAAATTCTGCGGCAGGAATTAATCTAAACACTTTTTCGGAACACTCCCCATGATTTAAATAATATAAATTTCAATAAGCACCTCAGAAATATTCTTACTTAGAAACTTAAAAATAGGTAATACATACATTGAAAGAGAGCGTAGGGTACTAGCGGTGAAATGAATCACGTTAGCTCATAGATTTGTTTGTTGTATTGATTAAGTGAAAGTAACATTTTTAAAGCGTTTTGTCAAAACTTTTACACAAGAAGTTTATGAGTCATTTAGACCATGGAAAGCGCTGGATTTCATAGGTGTCCAATACTTTTAAGAAGCTGTTGAAGCTGCCGTGTTACTACAGTTCATCAGAGATTCGGGTAGACTAGGACGGATGGTTTTCATGCCATCATTCGCAAAAATTGCTTCTCGGATGAGTAGAGTTCGAAGCAAACGAAAAAAGCCAAAGAAATATATCATACTAGCTGTGCCTGCGACTTCGTTCGCGTAGAAAAAATTTAAAATAAAAACCCGCATAGTTCCTGTTCCCGTAAGATTTCCGGGATAAAAACTATCTTATGTTCTTTCTCAGGTCTCAAACTATCTTTGTACGAAATTTCATCCAAATCGGTTTAGTGGTTTAGACGCGAAGAAGAGACAGATAGGCAGACAGAGAGAGTTAGTTACTTTCCCATTTATAATTTAGTATGAATAGAGGGTGATTGGAAATAGCTGAAAGACGAAAGACGAAATTAGGTTATTATTTTGTAAAATTTCCCCATGATCTTATATGAAACCACTGTAATGCAACTGAAACAATTTTTGTGTTATACTATTGTGATGCAATTATATAAGTACCATTTAAGCTAATGTTCACGTCAATGTCAATGAAATAGAAAAATTCAAAGCATATTCAAAAATACATACTTCGAGTATTGAAATAAATCCAATCAAGTTATACATCACTTTTTATGACCTGTTGTACCTCAAGGCACTAAAAATCCCCAGAAAGTAAAGGAGGTACCGGTGCATCTACGGTACAAATAATTTAAAGTGAAGGTGCTTCATAAACAGATAACGAAAGCAATCAAGAAGATACTTTTGAAAACAATCAATACATAAAGGTTCACATAAGCGTTCGTGTTATCAATTACATTTGTAAAGTAGTGTATTATTGTAATAAACGAATGCATGTGAAAGGTAGATATGTACTAGAGAAAAAAAAACGTGTGTGAGCTTACTCGTGGTTTTTGGTGAAACAGTATTTTTTTAATATAACTTCCTGATTAATGTACCAACTATGTACAAAATCTAATAAGCCCTATTCTTCAAAAAAACTGCGTCCAATGCATGAATTGCATCACAATCAGTTTATTCGTTCGGGAGGAATCGTTGACAAATTTTTTTGGAAAAATGTGTATTTTATCATAATTTCGAAATTCTTCATGTAATGTTTGTTTGATCTTCTGCAATATTTTAGCACTAAAAACTACGTCGACTGCCGTTTTGAAAATTAAAATTTATCAATAATTCCATAAGTTACAGATTTTCAAATATTAAAATTATGTTGTTTACAGCAAACTTACTTCATATTTTTAAAATAACATTCAGGCTAACTTACCGATTTGTTTAAAAATCTTACCACAAATTCTAATTAAAAAACTAAATTAAAAACCGTAAATTGGTTGATTTGTTCGGGATTTATTATTGACAAAAAATTTTGCTACTTTTTTGTACATTTCTGTAACATTTTTAACCTCAATTTTGTAGCTAATATTTAAAACGATTTGGAGCTCAAAAAACCGAAAGATAAAATCGGTCATCATTTTGAAAAAAAAAATACATCTTTTTGAAGATTAAATTACAAAGTATTAATTTTATAAACTTTAGGTTTTTGAACTCTTTGAATTCAACATTTTATACTCAGGTACGAGTATAGTTATTGCTTCTTTGAGCTTCAAATACTTCAATTTAGCGGGACTGACCTTCCCACGGATGGCCTGCAGGGTCAACCAACTTACAGATTTTTTTATACTGATTTGGCTAGCTCAATTCCATATGCTTATTCTATTACATATAGTATGTAAAAAGTGGATATCTTTCGTTTCTATGACATCTTTTGCTTATCGTTGTCTTACTTTCGTTTCATCGAGTTTTCAAATCATAACGATGTGTCATTTTCCAAATCTACCAATTCCTATCTACTTAACGCAGGCTATTAACTACTTTTATAAAGTAAGGCTTAGAATTGGCAGCACTGTTTTCAAGTGTCAACTGTCAACTTTGTGGTCAATTTGTCAAGCAGATGCTGTTGTTATGATTATTGACTATTTTAGTAAAAAATATGAAAAAACACTTGTGAGATCTGATGGCACCTGAATCCACATTTAATATAATAGGTGGTTAACTATAGGACGATAAATATAAAAAACGACAATGACCACAGAAATAACAACAACCGAAATTTTCTATGATAGTGTTGACGTTGATAAAGAGAATGGGACTAAGTCTGAATTATCATGCGATTCTGGCATTGAAACTTTTGATTCCAATTCCATACGTTGGCCTTCATCTTCGGAATCTGATATATCCCCTATTAAGTCAACCCATGAAACGGTAGAGGCTCAGGAAATATATGCCCCAGATACCATAATTACAAATGAAACACGTAGTATTAATTTGAATTCTGAGAGCGAAACTAAGAATATTCAAGCGTTAGATAGTAAAATGATATCCAATGTAGATTCAGAGAGTTCTAAAGAAAATATTCCAATGTTAAACCATAATAATCAAGTGTACTACAGTAATCACATAAATAACATGCTTACTGGTAATAATCTGACAATTTCTACCCTTAGCCTAAACGAACAACCTTCTGAAAATACTACATCTCATATAAAACATAGTAAAAGTGTTGACAATCTTAATATAACAGAAGAAGAATCAAAAGAAAGAAATATAGATGAATTAGATAAAGATAAAATTATATCTCAATTTGCAAACCAAAAATTAAAAGTTAATGCCACACAGAAGATTGTACCAGAAGCAGATTATAAATATGGTAGAATTCCAAAAGAAATTTTATCTCAAGATTTAGGGAGCATAGTTAAAAATGTTCATGGAATATTCTCTTCTGTGAGCGGAAGCTTAAAGAATGCATATAACAATAGTCATAAAGTTTCTACACAAAAACAACCAATGAAATATGTAAAATCAGTTGCAAATGGTAAAATCATGAATGATATATTTGAAGATGTACCTGAATCTAATGTTAATGATATTATACATACAGAAAAACAAATTCCTACTAGTAATACAGACTTCAGATCAGATTATTTGCCCAATGAATCAGTAGATAGCGATTCTAAGAATGATATGATAAAACTTCAAATAGAATCATTAGAAAGAGTATTAGCTGAGCAGAGAAAAGAAAATATGTCGCTCAGAGAAAAGGTTAAACAGCAAGTAGATGAATTACAGGCTAAAGATCAAATATTCAAAGAGTTTGAGATTAAAGTTGATTTGGTAAGGTTTTGAATAATCATTTTTTTATATCATAAGTTAGTAAGCAAGCAAACAGGTTTCCTGAACAATACAACCATCACCTATAGACACAGTCATGTCAGTGGCAGCAGTTACCCCCCAACCTGGAACCCCACAATGACATGAATTGATGCTATTGCTGCAGAGATAGGTAAGGCGATGGTACTGTAATACCTTATCATAGAGGTATTACAAATATACCGGCAGCCTTGTCTGCTTTTAAATGTTTAAACGTAGAATCTTATGTCTAGTCTTTTTCTAAATTTCAAAATTGTAATAGAGATAGATTGTTTTTCGGTGGGCTAAGACGTATGCCTAAACAAATTGGAGAACCAAAATAATATTTTTATTTTAATATAATAGTAAATAGTAATCGATTCTGCGGACCTCTCAGTATATAAGTAATAGAATTGCAGCAAGCAGAGTCGTAAATCCCCCTGGAGATCGAGAATCACCACAGTACCATTTACATGGATGAGATATTGTGAAACTCTACCATCTGATATTCACAATGGTGGTGGCACATTTAGTCAATTGTTCATCTATACCTTTAAAGAATAGACCAACTTTCTTTTTGCCAAAGCAAAATTCTTTAAAGGGGCTTTAGAGGGTGAAAGGAAAAGGAGATTATTTTAAAGGATATTATCTCAGATTTAGGGTTTTAGGTGCGTGTGTGGTCCATTTGACTGCTATGTTTGGTTGCCACAGTTAGGTAATTAGTTGAGTTTATAGTAGTGCATATTATGAATTTTGACACACATAAATTACAAGTTACATGGACTGGTATAAATCGCGTGAGGGTGCGCAGACGACTGACGTCACATATAAAGTTGTGTCTGCATCAGCACATTCCAAAGGTGTCCCCACAGGGTTTGGACCAACACAGAATATATTATTGTGCTTTGATTCTTTTCTCTTGTTATTTAGTTATTGTTGTCCTGGCTAAAACAAGGTTTTTTGAGCGAACATATGTTATAAAGATATGATTTCTCAACTCCGGCAAATTAAACTTTGCCCGAGTTGAGAATTCATATCTTTATATGTAGCCGGATACCATAAAATAAATAAATATCACTGGACAAATTACACAAATTAACCCCAAAGTAAGCAAATTATTTGCTTGTGATATGGGTGTCAGTCAACGATACTAATACATAGAGGTACATATATAAATACTTAAATAGACTTAATAAACACCCAAACCCAGAAATACAAATGTTTATGCTTGTCACATAAATGTTTGTCCCTGTCGGGAATCAAACTCTAGCCCCATTGATGCATAATCAGGTTTGCTAACCACTCGACCAATGATATTGGCGCTCCATATATTATGATGAATTGACATGTTAGTATAGAAATTTTTCAAAACAATTTAACTTTCTAGATGTGTAAGAAGGCAGAGCAGGCACAAAAGGAGAAAGATGCGGCAGTGATGCGCTACGCTAGCGTTGAATGTGCAGCAATTGAAGCTAAGAAAGCGGCAGACACTGCAGCAAAGTCGGAAAAAGCAGCCATTGTAGAAAGAGATATTTTAACGGCCAAATTAAAAACTGCACGTGATGAGAAGCAAAGGATATGTCAGCTCTATGATGATAAGGTATTTTCTGATATTTTATGATTATAAAAAGTTTTTTTTTTCTTTTCTACTTTTATTTTATTATTATTATTTTATTCATTATTTATTTTATTATATTTTATTATTTCAATTAAAATAATGTGGATGTTGATAAAGTTTGTGAGAAAAGGTAGAATATATTACACAGTAATTGATGTCAACACAGCAAGAATTGTATACTTTAGTTACTTCCACAGCATTACGTCATATGGAATTCTTCTCTGGGAAAATTCTGCTGAAATAAATACTATATTTGTATTGCAGAAAAGAGCTATTAGGCCAATTTACAATCTTAGCTCGAGGGTTTCCCTGAGAGAAAAATTCAAAGAAATCAATATTCTAACTGTTATATCCCAATATATATTTGAGAACTTGATGTACGTTTATAAAAATATTTGCTTTTTTAAAAAAAATGGTGACATACATTCACTTAATACAAGGAACAAAAACAATCTTGTTGCGCATGCATCTCGTCTCCACAGAATAAGTAACTCTTTTATGGGGCAATGTATGCGCTTTTACAATAAACTTCCTGAAACTATAAGAGATCTACCAGTCAATAAATTGAAAAAATGTGTTAAAACAAAACTGTGTAAAAAAGGATATTATAAAATCTCAGATTATTTAGAACACAAAAAAGCCTGGGATTAATTGCTCCTCATAACGATCTCATATATATTTTTTGTAATATTGTGATACTGTAAAAAAATCAATGATATGAAAACAAAGACAAGCCCACTGAGTTTCTTCCGCCGGATCTTCTCAGTGTGTGGCCGCGTTTCCGATCCGGTAGTAGTTTTTAATAAAATATGTTGACATGTCAAAATAACTTGTAAAAAGTTTTATTGAATAAAGTATTTCTGATTTCTGATCATGTCTGTCCGCCTAATAGAAATGGTACAACCACAGAGATTTTTTAGTAATTTTTTACTTCTGACAAGTGTTTTAGATTTAAATGTATGAGTACAGTTTCAATTTATATCTCTATCTCATTCGTTCTTTCCTACTTCAATGAAAAATTATAATATTTCATTTTTTAAAATGAAGCCAGACTGACATTTGGAGTGTTTGAAACTATATTATTCACAACAATTGCCAAAATTGGAAAGTAATTTGGAAATTTAATCCAGGACTGATATAAATCATGATTAAAAAAAAAACATTAATCTATTTTAATAAAATTGATTTGATATTTTTCAGGTTTTTATTTTTTTTTTCGAATTCCACTTTTTTAATATAAAAGTCAGGTATTAGTTATAAAAAAAAGAAAAAGAAAAAACTATAACATTTTCAAATTGTTTGAATAACAGGACATCCAAACACATTTTGATTTTTATTGTTTTATTTTTTTCATTTAAATTTTTTAAATGAATAGGGGCTGAAAAGACTGCTAAACACTAATTTAGCAGCCTTCTCAGTACCTACCCCATCATTTACCTCTCAACCAAATTAAATAATGTAAATGTTTTCTCCGCCCCAGCAGAAGACGCAACTGTATTATTATCTCTAATTTTTTGCAGTATAAAGGTATTGTTTTAAAGGTAAGGTATTAACAATGAAAAAATCGTTTGACTTTATGCACAATGTTGATTACTGATTAAAATTACATGGTTTAAGTCATCTCAACACTGTTTTATTCAATGACTTGCTCAATATTCAACAGATTTTGTCAAGTTGTACTGCTTCATTTCAGTGCCATGAATTACAAAACACCGAGCGAGAAGTTACCAAAGTCAAAGAAGAGCTTAAGGAAGTTGAAGGAAGATTGAAATGGACGCAGAGCAAATTGCGCATGGAAATGGATGCATATAAGGTATGTGTAATTATGTCACTCTGGACATAACATTCCTAAGGCCTGGCCACGGGAAATTCGCGCTTGCAATTTATCGCGCGGCGTGAACGGCGAAGCGTCTGGCATCTGAAACAAATGTATGGGGAAGTTCTAACCATGCCACGTGGCGCAGCGACCGGTGGGGCGACGGACGATTTTTGACGAGCGATCGGGCGCGCGGTGCGGGACACGGCGAGCGAGTGAGACAAATGTATGAATCAACACAGAGCATGGCGGCGGCCTTAGCGTACAGCCTAGAAACCAGAATGGTTTAGTTGTAGTTGACGAGAAAATACACTATGAACATTTTAAATTTAATTTTCAAATACTTACTAGGCCAGTAATTTGTAAGTCTGGTCACCACATCATAAGTATAAACAAAGTCCAGAGATGCAGTTTTTCTTCCTTCCCACAATGTTGAATATTCATAAGAAAATAAGTGGTGTCGCCAAAAAATCGATAGTTGTTTTAATCTAGAAACGCCATATCGTCGATATTATCGATAGTATTGAACGCTGCAAGCAAATCAAGTATCGATTGCGTCGATAGTATCAAACATTGGAGATAAACAAAGTATCGATTCTATCAATAGTATTGTTAGACTATATTGCATTGACTATCGATATATTTGATACTATCGATAGTTTGTACAATCGATAGCATCGGCCAGTATTAGAATAAAGTTGACTATCGATAGTTTTGATAGTATCGATACTATTGATAGTAAGTGTGATTAATGCAATATTAAATAGCAATACTATCAATACTTTTGATAGTTTAATTTTTGTAATCATGAATATTATTGATGCTATCGATTGTGTTGCTGTTTGTTGATAGTACTTTTTTTCTTTTTCACAATCGATAGGTAAGCGCTTGACCTCAAACTCGCTTGATGGTAAGATGGATTGCGCTTCCCTAGAAGATACCTGTTCACTTAGTATTGTAATTATTGAGGTAATGAAACCGTATCGATAATGGACTATCATGCGGCAACACTATAAATCAAAAGTTACGAGTTTCGACACTTATTCCAAAAAATTGTCTTGATATAGTAAATATTTCTCACACTTCTTGTGAAATTCAACGTGTATACTATCCCCCGATTCTTATTTAAATCATGTACTATATATTCTCTTCTAAATAGTAAGTGTTGAAGTATAAAACTACTCCCCTCCAAGTAATATCGAGATAAAGTTGAAAAAGTCATGTTGCTCTCGGACTATACTGGTCGCGGCGGAGGACACAAGTTCCTGTGGCCTGAAAATCCGCGCGAGCGAATTTTCGTCTCTACCGCTGCCGCCGGTTCGCGTGACCGGGCGGTTAGGGATGTTGATGCCTTTAAGATATTCATACATACTCATTTAAGTTATACTTAAATCATTTTACGATACTACTAATATGGGTGCCCTTAAAGTATCGATATTACTCATATGAGTGCCCTTAAAATATCGATACTACTCATATGAGTGCTCTTAAAGTATCAATACTTACTCATATCAATATTTTTTTATTTTTATGGGTCTGATATGAAAAAGTAAAAATTTATTGCCAAGATTGATATTCTCTTTGCTTTGACAAGTCCTTCGTGTTGGTCCATCACAAGAGAGAGAGAGAGAAAGAGAGGAAGAAATTGTAATATAGCCTTAGGAGAGGAGCGCAAAGATGGCTTTTACTTTGTGTGACTTGAATTTTGATTACTAAAATAGGGTATTCAGAAATCAGAACAAATTGTAAGGTAATATTAATTCATTCGATACCAGCTACTTTCGATTCGATACTAGTAAGTATCATAAGATTTAAATTGATGCTGATATGCTTGCAAAGAAAACCTCGCTCCGGCTTTGCACTTAATGTCGTAGTGAGAGTTACCATCCACACCACATTGGTAATTGGTCATTGTCAACTGTTCAATTTGCTCGTACCTTCTTTATATGATCAGACGAACTCTATAATAGCTTTCCTCACACGGTTTTTTCGAGTACCTTTGACATTGGGATTTTTAAGAGAATGGTCAACAAAATTCTCAGAAGCCAGCATCGCATTAGCAACTAAATGTTTGTGTTGCAAATGTCCATGGAAAATCTTGACTGCTGTCCATCAGCTGACCTACTCAATTATATAGATACCTTAGAAAATGTGAATTAGAAAATGTTATTGCTTTATAGTCAAGCAATATTCAACTGTACATCAATAAACTTATGATTCATAGTTGCTAACCACTCGACCGTCCCGTTGGTCGACTGTTTAGCTACCCTGACTACGTAATCGACGGGGCTCGGGCTTCGTGATAGGCATTTGTGTGATGAGCATAAATGTTTGTATTTCCGGGTTTGGGTGTTTATATGTATGTAAAAGTATTTATATATGTATTTCTATGTATTAGCATCGTTGACTAACACCCATAACACAAGCAAATAATTTGCTTACTTTGGGGTTAGATCAGTCAGTGTAATTTGTCCTGTGAATATTTATTCATATCTATCTATGTATATAAAAATCAATCCCTATTTTCCTTGGTCACGACATAACGCCTGAATGGCTGGACCAATTTCGGTAATTTTTTTTGTTGTGTTTGTAATTGTAAGGAGAAGGTTCTTATAAAAGAAAATATTAAGAAAATTGCGCGGAAAATTAGAAAATTTAAGGATACTTAACCACCATATAAAGTTTAGTGCCATTTTGGCTGCGTGGAAGGACAATCCCGTAGTCTTATATAAATTACGTGTCACGTTGTTTGTCCGCTATGGATTCCTAATATGTAAGGCAAAACAACGTTTGCCGGGTCAGCTAGTATTTTATATTTATATAGTCACTGTAGTGTTCGGGTTTGCAGACTATGGCTGGTAAACTTATGCATGTGGCATTACCAATTCACCACACATATAGTAATGGACCATTGAATAAATATACCATTAAATAAATGTTTATAATATTTTATTTGAAAAACCATCCGCTATAGTTAAAATATATGTATATAAAGTTTAAAAAATTCAAAGTCTGTGACGGGTTTTCACGTATAAATATTTGATTTATATTTAAATGACAACACATAAAAATAAAACTAAGTTTGACCGATGTATATCACTTATTTGTATTAGTGAAAAAATCGAGGGTTATTGCTTTCCTTGCGTCAGGTAACACTCGTTACAAATGGTATATCAGATTATTTTTACAAGCTGCATTATAAGTGCTACTTACTCACTTGCACTAATAAAGAGTATTTCCTATAATTCGTGTAACATAGTGCACAGAAAATGAAGGCTTATATATAGATTTTGATGGGGCATTGAAATAAATTATATTTAGATTTTTTTGGTGTCTAAACATGATAGTTTTACTTATTTCCATCAGAAAATCTATTATTTTGAATTTGTAAATATTTACCTACAAATGTTCTCATTGTGTGTATGCGTTCCATTCCGATTGTAAATACAATTTTAACTCGTCAAAATTGCATGTAGAGTTAATTTGAATAAAACATGATTTAATTTGACTGATCTGTTGTTCAATTTAACAAAAATGGTTTTTGACAGGAATGTGCAGAACGCGCGGAGAAG
Source organism: Apodemia mormo (assembly GCA_036924255.1). NCBI lineage: Eukaryota > Metazoa > Arthropoda > Insecta > Lepidoptera > Riodinidae > Apodemia > Apodemia mormo. Next base: position 10,497,902 of record JAUPFN010000031.1, read on the forward strand.
TTATCCCAGCAAGTGTCAGAATTGGAGGCAGCTAGAGATGCTGCTGCAATTAATTCAACTGATTCTCTTCGAGCTAGACAACTAGGTAAGTATTTTGAATGTTATTGGTTTCGCTCCTGATTATAAAAAATCAAGTTTTCATTAGTTCTCGACATTTCGAGATATTAGGTAGCCTCTATTATTTGCGATGACATAAGTATGTTTATCTCTCTCTCTCTCTCTCTCTCTGTGTGTGTGTGTGCGTGTGTGCGTGCGTACGAGCGTGCGTTCGTGCGTGCATACGTGCGTGCGTGCGTGCGTATGTGCGTATGTGTGTGCAATTGTGCGTGTAAAGCTAATAACTTGGAATCTCGGTTGATGGCATTCGATTATGTTCCACCAAATGTTGACATCCTAAAATTTTGGAACGATTCGGTCTAGTAGATATTCAAAATTTTTAAGCACCTAAATATAACAATTACCACAAATCGGTTCAAACTCGGATTTGTTTCGATTTTATTTCAATTTGAATCGCTTTAATTTCGAGAATAATAGTCAATAATTTGTACAATCTATACATATAATAAAATCGTAGAAAAGTCAAAACTGTACATTGAATTTTTTTTTAAAAAAGAATACTTGGGGCGTGATCTGCAATCGATATTGAAGCCAAAAATATAGTTTTTAGAATTTTTGTCTGTTTGTCTGTATGTATGTCTGGGGTAAACTCAAAAATGGATTTACTTGAAATTTTGCATGAACATTACTAACAGGTCGACAACATATAGGGTTCATATTATCACGCTATCACCTAGCGGCCAGGTGCTGTGCGGAGTAAACGAAGTCCGCGCGGATGAAGTCGCTGGCAACAGCTAGTAACATATATTTTTTAATCGATTTAAGTTATTTTTTATGTCATAATTGTTAAAAATGAAGTGTGTAATGTTGACATATTAAAATATTTTTAATTTTATAAATTTCCTAGTAGGTAGTCAAATCGTATATTATTTTTACGGGGCTTAATTTAAGTCCCTCAAAAATAATAGAACATTTTGGTGTAGGACTTACCACGAAATTGTTAATAATGATTGTATTTATCTGATTAGAAACTGATTTAAAAGAAAACCAAGCGGCACTGATTCTCTGTCGTCACGAGAAAGAAGACCTGGAGCGAAGATTGACAGCCACGTTACAGCAATTGGAGTCGTGTAGGAAAGAGAGGGATGACGCCAATGACAGTCTCGCTTCCACTAAAGCACAGGTATTTAACGATCATAGATAAACATCTTACGGCAGTTGGAGGTATGTAAGAGAGAGATGAAGCTAATCACTGTCTCGCTTCCACTAAAGCACAGGTGTTTAACGACCATCGATTAACATCTTACGGCAGTTGGAGGTGTGTAAGAGAGAGATGACGCTGATGACCGTCTCGCTTCCACTAAAGCACAGGTATTTAACGACCATTGATAAACATCTTACAGCAGTTGGAGGTGTGTAAGAGAGAGATGACGCTGATGACCGTCTCGCTTCCACTAAAGCACAGGTATTTAACGACAGTAATGATAGTTTCGTTTGTACTATGTTAAGGGTTTTAATGATTATTAATGTTACGTACTCGGGTTCGTAATTGTAAGAAAACACCACTTATATTAAATCCGTGTATTTACGATACACACAATACACAAGACAACACAATATAATACTAAAATACATTTTACACACTAGTCACTCCCTATACTATCACTGAACTACACAATAAAACACTTCTCGCTTCGCACTGTTCACTTTGAGTATCGCTCTCGATCGCTTGATAAAAACTGCTCTGTGTTTGTCAACATATCTCTATTTATAGCCAGGGAAAAGTTCTACCTGGATCTAGAAAAATCTTAATGTATCGGGAAACAATGAATCACTTCTTATCGTAAACATGTTATGAGTCATAAATCCTAGTACATGCTACTTTCAACCTTATGCTACATACCACAAAGTCCATTATGGCATAGCCCAGGTCAACTATTTGTTTGTCAATAGGAGTAGCTATCTCTTTCTTTTATTTCTAGATCTCTCCAGCGCTCCAACTCTACACGTTTCTAGATTATTCGTAACATTAATAAACATCTTTTAATTGGCACCGTTTACTACCTTACCCTCAAAATCATGTTTGTAATATTAAGATATATTTTTTTGTTTCTTATTTCCATTATTGTAATTAAATTTATTGTGTTGACGATTCTGATGCCCGGTAAAACTCGCGAGAGTTTATGTGGTATCTTTAAGGTTATTTCTAATGTATTATTATTGAAATAAATAACAAAAATAATAAATCAAAACTGAATAAATACTGAAGTTATTGCAGCAGTTCTGATACATTTGACCATGATTGGACTTTTCCGAGGTATCTATTCTTTAGAGATGGGCCGAATGTGATTTTGAACCGAATTCGAACTTCGGCCGAACATTCGGTGAAAATGAAAAATTCGGCCGAGCATTCGGTAAAAATGCAAAATTCGGCCGAACATTCGATGAAAATGGAAGATTCGGCCGAACATTTGGTGAAATTAAAAATTCGGCGGAACTTCGGTTAAGTTTAAGCGCGCTTTCTCGAGAGCGCGAGTCGTGATTTGTTAACGAATTTACTTAAATTATTTTATATAAGTATCGTTAAGGGGCCACCCATAAATTACGTCACATGTTAAGGGAGAGGGAGGGGGTTGAAGAAGTGTGACATGTATGACAAGGGGTAGGGAAGGGTCCCAAATTTTGTGACATCACATTTTTTCAAAATATAATACCTCTGGAGATAAAAAATAATCGAAGGAAATCATTATTCTAATGTAAAATTGTAAAATATGTGACATCACACTAGGTAGGGGGGTCTCACAAATGTGACCAGCTGTGACAAGGACGGGAGATGGGTCAAAAAATTACGAAAATCATCTGACGTAATTTATGGATGTCCCCTAATGGTTTTCGCGGCGCACGCAAAATAATGACTTATCCCCCGTGTTGGTTCCGGGCTCCTTTGAAGAATAGGCCAACTGTCCCTTTTTGCCAGGCAGATCATAAAAGGCGACCGATTGGCTACGCTAGTCACTACCATCGTGGCTACTAGGTGGTAGAGTTCTGCATTGTCTCGCCCGGGTCTGGTACCACTGCAACTATTCCTGCCGCAATAGCGTCACTGCTTGTCACTGTCGTGTTCCGGTGTAGAGGGTAAGGTAGTTGATAAACTTATGCATGTGGCATTAGACCTCGCCACAAGATAGCAACGCACCATTAAAATCTTTGGTGTCTATAGGCGATGGTTGACTCTTTCCATCAGGAGACCAATCTGCTTGTTTGCTATCTTTTTTTTTTATATATTATAAGATAGCAAACAAGCAGATGGGTCTCCTGATGGAAAGAGTCATCCATCGCCTATAGACACCAAAGATGTTAATGGTGCGTTGCTATCTTGTGGCGAGGTCTAATGCCACATGCATAAGTTTACCGCCAACTTACCCTCCAAACCGGAACACGACAGCGACAAGCACTGACGCTATTGCGGCAGGAATAGGTAAGGCGGTGGTACCAGACCCGGGCGAGACAATGCAGAACTCTACCACCTAGTAGCCACGATGTTAGTGACTCGTTAGCCAATCGGTCGCCTTTTACGACCTGCCTGGCAGAACGGCAGTTGGCCTATTCTTCAAAGGAGGCCGGGACCAACAAGGCGAGATCTTATGATATAAAAAAAACTGTCATATTCTTTTACAGGTAGAACGACTAGAACAAAGTAACTTGAGGCTAGAAGAAGAAGCCGCGGAATTGGCAGCTCTTCGGGCCAGAGCAGCTTTGGCAGATACGCTGTCTTCGCAATTGAAACGGTAAAGACATTTCTAGTATATACCTTTAACATTAAAGGTTATATCATAAGGTAGATAACAAACAAGCAGATGCTTCTGATGGAAAGAGATAACCATCACCTATACAGGTTGACTTTTAATTTTTTATACAGGTCGAGCCAAATTTTAAAATTAGGTAATTAAAAAAATAAATAATAAAAAATAGATAAAAAATAAAATATCCGAGGGAGAAATTACACTTACTGATCTAACCCCAAAGTAAGCAAATTATTTGCTTGTGTTATGGGTGTTAGTCAACGATGCTAATACATAGAAATACATACATAAATATTAGAATATATTTAATAAACACCCAAACCCGGAAATACTAATAATCAAAATAATATAGTTTATAATTTAACACAAATTATAATAGATCTAGTAAAAAAATAGTAGGGGATGAATTGGAAAGACAAGGTAGGAATCTGGACGGAGACTGACTGATGTGGGCTAGGGAATGGAACAAGGCTCAAAAGTGCTGATGAAGCACTTTTGAGGGTTTTGTTGACGGGGATCTGATGCAAGCCCTTTGACCTACAGTCAGGGGATATAACAGAACGAACGAATTCAATATCTAACAGCCTTGGTGAATCAGCCATCGCGAATATTTTACATTTTTTATCGTCGACACTTGGTGAAACACAATTGTAATTTTGTTAATACACTTGTACTGTTTCACAAATCACTTGAAATTTAATTAATGTCGTCAACCGGTTTCGCCTTTTATGGCGTCTTCAGGGCTACGAGACTTTTATAAAAAATGAAGATGCCGTAAGAGGCGAATCCGGTTGGCGATACTAATTAAATTTAAAGTAACAGTATAAGTGTATTAATAAAATTATAAAAAACTAGTTGTACCCGCGACTTCGTTCGCGTGGAAAAATTTATAAAATGAAAACCCGTATACTACAGTGCCCGTGGGATTTCCGAGATAAAAACTATCCTATGTCCTTTCTTAGGTCTTAAACTATATTTGCAGCAAATTTTATCCAAATCGGTTCAGCGGTTAAGTCGTGAAAGCGTAACAGACAGAGTTACTTTCGCATTTGTAATATTACTAGCTGTGCTTACGACTTCGTCCGCGTGGGATTAAAAAAAATAAGTAGCCTAAGTTACTTCTTATTACATCAGCTATCTACCAGTGAAAGTCCCGTCAAAATCGGTCCAGCCGTTCCATAGATTGCCCGGAACAAACAGACAGACAGATAGACAAAAATCGTAAAAAGTGTTATTTTGGTATGTGTAACGTGTATACATCGTATATACATGGCGAAATTTAAAAAATACGGAGCTTTTTAACCTGTATTCAAAATAAAATTGACTGCTTTTATCTAAGACCTTGTACCTATTGGTTAAGACAGCACTGGCTGAGTCGTTTTATGCCAAATTTTTGTACCTTTGGGGCACATACAGCGTCAAAACACTTGTGCAGAATCTCAGTGGCCCCGTGTGTGGACCCTCCTTTAATTGATTTGGCTGTAACGCGTCGTAAATAATGCGATGGAATCATATATTAAATAGGTTTATTAATGGCACAATGATGTGTTATTAAAAGTCCGGTTTGATTACGATTATAATCTCGTAGTGTTGCTATTACGTAGTCGATATAAAAGAATAAACGTTAAATCTACACGCATACTCAAATAGGTTTATTAGTACAATGACGTGTTATTAGTGGTCCGGATTGGTCGTGATTATTTCGTAGTGTTGCTACGTCGAAGTCGATGTAATGCTAATCTACACGCATGCTCAAATAGGTTTATTGATACAATGACGTGTTATTAGTGGTCCGGTTTGGTCGTGATTATTTCGTAGTGTTGCTACGTCGAAGTCGATGTAATGGAATGAATGCTAATCTACACGCATGCTCAAATAGGTTTATTGATACAATGACGTGTTATTAGTGGTCCGGTTTGGTCGTGATTATTTCGTAGTGTTGCTACGTCGTAGTCGATGTAACAGAATCAGCGCTTATCTACACACATGCTCTAATAAGTATATTAGTACAATGACGTGTTATTAGTGGTCCAGTTTGGTCGTGATTATTATTATCTCGTAGTTTTGCTACGTCGTAGTCGATGTAATAGAATCAGCGCTAATCTACACGCATGCTCAAATAGGTTTATTAGTACAATGACGTGTTATTAGTGGTCCGGTTTAGTCGTAATTATTATTATCTCGTAGTTTTGCTACGTCGTAGTCGATGTAATAGAATCAGCGCTAATCTACACGCATGCTCTAATAGATTTATTAGTACAATGACGTGTTATTAGTGGTCCGGGTTGGTCGTGATTATTTCGTAGTGTTGCTACGTCGTAGTCGATGTAATAGAATGAGCGTTAATTTACACGCATGCTCAAATAAATAAATAAAATATATCTAAACGCCTTACTCTGGGCTGCCCACAGGGATCAGTATTTTCGCCAAATCATTTAAAATTTGCGCCTCATAAAACGTTCTACTTAATACTAAAAGGTTCGCTTCTATCGTCTCCTAGCATAAAATTAAATAATAGCACAGTAAAGAGAAAGGAGTCCGTAACATATTTAGGTTTAGTTTTAGAGAAAAATTATACTTTTATAAATCATATTAACTATATCAGTGAAAAAGCTAAACGGAATTACTTGTCCTTTGCCGGCATATCTACCTCAACGTGGGGTTTAACCTTTAACACTTTAAAGATAATTTATAACGCAACTTATTTAGGTTGTATTACTTATGCATGTTCAGCATGGGCTGATAAAGTTACAAGCGGCGCGACCCGGCGTAAATTACTTCAAAATCAGCGTTTGGCTTTAATATTTCTGTGTAAAGCATATCGCACTGTAAGCTCTGAAGCTTTACCCGTTTTATCAGGTGTATTTCCATTAGATTTAGAAATTCAGCGTCGATCCTCAATGTACTATAATTCTAAAAACTTTACTAGCCCAGAATTTATTAATCCGCAAGCTCAAACAAAAATACGTCGCCTCTTTAATCCCGTGATGGATGTTACTAATGAATTAATAAATGAATGGCAGTCGCGTTGGTGCTGCTCACCTAAAGAACGGCATTTATATAACTTTTTCCCCTGCGTCCGGGAACGATTAAGTAAAACGTGGATAGAAATAGATCATTGTGTTGCACAGTTCCTTACTAGTCATGGTAATTTTAAAGCTAAATTATTCTCGTTCAAATTAGTTCCTTCTCCATTTTGCGAATGTTCCACCATAAACTGTAAATATGAACAAACTGCACATCATATTCTTTGGGAGTGTAATCTCTGGCAAAATGAACGTAGCCAAATGCTTGATAGTATACGATGTATATCCGGGGTAATCTACTATTCCGACCTTGTAGCAACACGTGGGAATTTCCGTGCCTTCAAGCGATTTTGTCATACATACTACTGGAAGCAGAATTAAGTAGGCCATTTTCGTAGGGCCTCAAATACCTAAACTACCGTGGTGCAATAGCAATCAGGCTTAACCTGATTGTAAACGTCTCATTTCTTAGCAGTTTTTGCTTTATCTTACGCTGTCTCCTGCTGTAAAGGGAGGGAAACTGAATGTATTTTCCTACTCCTCCTATACTCTTCTGATTAAATTCGATGCGGGTTCCAAGACAGCTTAGCTTTTCCCCCAGGGCACCCTGAGCTCGCAACTCAGAGGTTATCAGGAAGGTTGCCGCTGTTGATTCTGGTTTACAGAAGTTACAGTGGTGGGAACGAGAGGTGGGCCCATTGCCCTTTTTAAATAAAATATAGCTCAATGACTTGTTATTAATGATACGGTTTGATCGTGATTAAAATCTCGAAGTGTTGCTACGTCGTAGTCTATGCTACAGAATGAGCTCTTATGTACACACAATCACAAACAGGATTGATTTATTAATAGTATCATTACTTCGATGTGTAGTGAAGAAGAGCGAGCGTCTCAGGCTGAGGCAGCTTTGACAGAGGAGCGGGCCCGAGCTGAGACGTGCGCTAGGAGAGAGGCTGCGGCGCTAGAGCATGCGGCCGCACTCACCGCGCAACATGTGGCCGAGCGAGCCGCCGCCGCTGACACACACGCCACGGTAACACACACACACACACACACACACACACGTGGCCGAGCGAGCCGCCGCCGCTGACACACACGCCACTGTAACACACACACACACACACACACACACACACGTGGCCGAGCGAGCCGCCGCCGCTGACACACACGCCACGGTAACACACACACACACACACACACACACACGTGGCCGAGCGAGCCGCCGCCGCTGACACACACGCCACTGTAACACACACACACACACACACACACACACACGTGGCCGAGCGAGCCGCCGCCGCTGACACACACGCCACGGTAACACACACACACACACACACACACACACGTGGCCGAGCGAGCCGCCGCCGCTGACACACACGCCACTGTAACACACACACACACACACACACACACACACGTGGCCGAGCGAGCCGCCGCCGCTGACACACACGCCACGGTAACACACACACACACACACACACACACACACGTGGCCGAGCGAGCCGCCGCCGCTGACACACACGCCACTGTAACACACACACACACACACACACACACACACACACGTGGCCGAGCGAGCCGCCGCCGCTGACACACACGCCACGGTAACACACACACACACACACACACACACACACGTGGCCGAGCGAGCCGCCGCCGCTGACACACACGCCACTGTAACACACACACACACACACACACACACACACACACACACGTGGCCGAGCGAGCCGCCGCCGCTGACACACACGCCACTGTAACACACACACACACACACACACACACACACACACACACACACACACGTGGCCGAGCGAGCCGCCGCCGCTGACACACACGCCACGGTAACACACACACACACACACACACACACACGTGGCCGAGCGAGCCGCCGCCGCTGACACACACGCCACTGTAACACACACACACACACACACACACACACACACACACGTGGCCGAGCGAGCCGCCGCCGCTGACACACACGCCACGGTAACATACACACACACACACACACACACACACGTGGCCGAGCGAGCCGCCGCCGCTGACACACACGCCACTGTAACACACACACACACACACACACACACACACACACACACACACACACACACACACACGTGGCCGAGCGAGCCGCCGCCGCTGACACACACGCCACGGTAACACACACACACACACACACACACACACACGTGGCCGAACGAGCCGCCGCCGCTGACACACACGCCACTGTAACACACACACACACACACACACACACACACACACACACACACACACACACACACGTGGCCGAGCGAGCCGCCGCCGCTGACACACACGCCACGGTAACACACACACACACACACACACACACACACACACACACACGTGGCCGAGCGAGCCGCCGCCGCTGACACACACGCCACGGTAACACACACACACACACACACACACACACACACACACACACACACACGTGGCCGAGCGAGCCGCCGCCGCTGACACACACGCCACTGTAACACACACACACACACACACACACACACACACACACACACACGTGGCCGAGCGAGCCGCCGCCGCTGACACACACGCCACGGTAACACACACACACACACACACACACACACACACACATACACACACACACACGTGGCCGAGCGAGCCGCCGCCGCTGACACACACGCCACGGTAACACACACACACACACACACACACACACACACGTGGCCGAGCGAGCCGCCGCCGCTGACACACACGCCACGGTAACACACACACACACACACACACACACACGTGGCCGAGCGAGCCGCCGCCGCTGACACACACGCCACTGTAACACACACACACACACACACACACACACACACACACGTGGCCGAGCGAGCCGCCGCCGCTGACACACACGCCACTGTAACACACACACACACACACACACACACACACACACGTGGCCGAGCGAGCCGCCGCCGCTGACACACACGCCACGGTAAGACACACACACACACACACACACACACGTGGCCGAGCGAGCCGCCGCCGCTGACACACACGCCACGGTAACACACACACACACACACACACACACACACACATGTGGCCGAGCGAGCCGCCGCCGCTGACACACACGCCACGGTAACACACACACACACACACACACACACACATGTGGCCGAGCGAGCCGCCGCCGCTGACACACACGCCACGGTAACACACACACACACACACACACACACACACACGTGGCCGAGCGAGCCGCCGCCGCTGACACACACGCCACGGTAACACACACACACACACACACACACACACGTGGCCGAGCGAGCCGCCGCCGCTGACACACACGCCACGGTAACACACACACACACACACACACACACACACACACACGTGGCCGAGCGAGCCGCCGCCGCTGACACACACGCCACTGTAACACACACACACACACACACACACACACGTGGCCGAGCGAGCCGCCGCCGCTGACACACACGCCACGGTAACACACACACACACACACACACACACACACACACACACACATACACACACACACGTGGCCGAGCGAGCCGCCGCCGCTGACACACACGCCACGGTAACACACACACACACACACACACACACACACACACACATGTGGCCGAGCGAGCCGCCGCCGCTGACACACACGCCACGGTAACACACACACACACACACACACACACACACACACACACACACACGTGGCCGAGCGAGCCGCCGCCGCTGACACACACGCCACTGTAACACACACACACACACACACACACACACACACACACACACGTGGCCGAGCGAGCCGCCGCCGCTGACACACACGCCACGGTAACACACACACACACACACACACACACACACGTGGCCGAGCGAGCCGCCGCCGCTGACACACACGCCACGGTAACACACACACACACACACACACACACACACACACGTGGCCGAGCGAGCCGCCGCCGCTGACACACACGCCATGGTAACACACACACACACACACACACACACACACACACACACACGTGGCCGAGCGAGCCGCCGCCGCTGACACACACGCCACGGTAACACACACACACACACACACACACACACACACACACACACACACACACAAACACACACGTGGCCGAGCGAACCGCCGCCGCTGACCCACACCCCACGGTAACACACACACACACACACACACACACGCACACACACACACACGCACACACACACACACACGCAATGACGTAGCTACTAATATGTCGATCTTGCTCCACTTTCTCAAAGATGGCACTGATTTTATCTGTGACAGGGCGTCCAGAGCGAACCTCATCTTTCACACTAAAATTTCGACTTAAAACGCTTGAACCACATTTGTACTACTCTTATTGATACCGCATTAGGTCCGTAAACCGTACAAATGTTATTCGCGGCGTTCGTCGCATTTTTACCTTTATTGTAATAAAACTTTAAAATGTACCGAATTTCTTCGTCACAAACGTTCATTTTGCTTGCTTTAAAAACAATTGAAAAATGGCGGGAACTAGTTTTTATTTTTTATTTATTGCATCTTTAGAATGCCACATTTAATGGTATTAAAACCAGCCAGTTACATTCAGTACAACCAAAGAGGTTTGATTACTAATAATACATTCAAAATACTGTTGCCCCGACCTATTATATAATCATATTCCTGATAGTTTTAAATCATTGCCTTTAAATATCTCAAAAAGTTGTTTGATTTGTTGTTAGATAAAGCATATGATTAAAGAATTTTTAGCCGATAAAATTAAATGTTAATGGATAGAAATATAAGTTTGTTGAATTCGCCTTAAAAAAATTCAATGTAATAAAATTTTGTAAATGATGAAATAACTTTGTAAAGGAGACTGGCGGTTTTCGGCCTGAACTCCTACAAAAATAAAAGTTATATGAAACAAAAAGTATATTTTTACTTATAACTATTTTCATCAGTAATATTCCTGTAGAACTTGAGAGAGAAAAATAAATTATAATATTGCATCTGATATGTTAATAATCGATACTTGCATCTTATCGATTGACGTCATTTTACTTTCATCACATAATTCATAATTATTCTGCTTTATATTTTAATCAGAGTTGATTAAAATATAAAGCAGAATGTATTTATCATGGTAATGAAAAATATATTTTTTATTGAATTTACAGATATTTATAATCGAATACTGAATCAATATTTCAACTGTTTTTTAGGCTGCAGCAAACTGTCATTTGCCACCTACGAACTGTCAATCATTTTAGACCTTACGATTCTGTCACATCTATGCTGTCGTTGTTGTTTATTGCGCTAGTGCTTCTTAGATTTTTCATTGTGATTTCGATATCTATTTTCAGACAAGTTTATGGAAAAAATAGCAATCATATATAGTTTTCTAATTAATAATGCTAGCAGTAAATATTGAAATTATTAATGTAGGTGACAAGGCCGAACGCTCCTAGGAAACCAACCAATCTCCTTTTAACATTTTAATTACACATAAAATGAAACATTTTATTAATAAAAATAACCTGTGTTGTGTGAAATCATTCCTGTACATTAGTAATGTTACGAATAATCTAGAAACGTGTAGAGTTGGAACGCTGGAGAGATCTAGAAATAAAAGAAAGAGATAGCTACTCTTATTGACAAACAAATAGTTGATCTAAGCTATACCATAATGAACTTTGTGGTATAGGGCATAAGGTTGAAAGTAGCATGTACTAGGATTTATGAGTCATAACTTGTTTACAATAAGAAATGATAAGAAGTGATTCATTGTTTCCCGATGCGATTTAGATTTTTCTGGATCCAGGTAGAACTTTACCCTGGTTATAAATAGAGATGTGTTGACGAATGCAGGGCTGTTTTTATCAAGCGATCGAGAGCGATACTTAAAAGTGACCAGTGCGAAGCGAGTGTTCTAAGTTCAGTGATAGTTCAGTGAATGACTAGTGTTATTCAGAGTATTTAAGTATTACATTGTGTTGTGTTGTGTGTATTTGTATTGTAAATACACGGATTTAATATAAGTGGTGTTTTCTTACAATTACGAACCCGAAGTACGTAACAGTAATAAGTACATATAATAGAAAAAAAAAACACAAGCCCGCTGAGTTTCTTCCGCCGGATCGTCTCAGTGTGTGGCCGCGTTCCGATCCGGTAGTAATTCTAAAAAACGATACAAAGTTTTAAATGTAATATAACATTATATAATGATAAATAATTTTTAAACATTTGCAAACTATATTATGGTGGATTATTTTGGTAACTCAATTAATTTTTAGGGTTCCGTACCTAAAAGGTAAAACGGGACCGTATTACTAAGCCTCTGCTGTCTGACTGTCCGTCTGTCTGTCAGCAGGCTGTATCTCATAAACCGTGATAGCTAGAAAGCTAAAATTTTCACAAATTTTTTATTTCCGCTGCTGCTATAACAACAAATACTAAAATTAAAAAATGAAAATACTAAGGGGTATATATACAATAAATATTTATTATTCATAATATAATATGTAAAAGTATTTATATATGTATTTCTATGTATTAGTATCGTTGACTAACACCCATAACACAAGCAAATAATTTGCTTACTTTGGGGTTAGATCAGTAAGTGTAATTTGTCCCTTGCATATTTATTTTATTACTAGCTGTTGCCTACGACTTCGTTCGCGCAGACTTCGTTTACTCTGCACAGCTCCTCCCCCGTAGGTGATAGCGTGATAATATGTAGCCTATATGTTGACCCAACCTGTTAGTAATATTCATGCAAAATTTGAAGTAAATCCATGCAGTACTTTTTGAGTTTACCCCGGAAATACATACAGACATACAGACAAACAGATAAACAGATAAACAGATAGACAAACAGACTAAAATTCTAAAAACTATATTTTTGGCTTCGATATCGATTGTAGATCACGCCCCAAGTGTTCTTTTAAAAAAATATTCAATGTACAGTTTTGACTTTCCTACGATTTTATTATATGTATAGATTTATTTATTTTTACTCCAAGGTTTTTATTATATTCCAGGCGCAGGCTTTGAGTGCTGATAACCAATCACTCAGGGAGCGTCTGCAGCATCTGGAGAGTGAGAACGCAAGACTGCAAACGGCGCTCGACAATGAGACCGAACGGCGGAATAAAGAGAACAGAGTGCTGGCGAGAAAGGTACGTAGTGGAAGCGGAGGGATTAGCGGAAAATCGACGTAATCGATCATACAGCAAAGAAGAATTTCGTCATGTTGAGCTTTAGCTCATGGTATGCTATCTGACATTAGCTCATGGTAGAGCGTCCCGGCATTAGGGAGATGGTCGCAGGTTCAATCCCTGCGTGTCGATATTTTTCTTAATTGTTTTTTTTTTCGAGAAAGGTACGTTTAAATCTACATTGTATATGTGAAGGTACTTTAGTTCCACTTCATCAACCGACGAAAAAAACGGAGGTTATCAATTTGATTATGTTGCACCACCGACCACACAGCCTATAGACGGCTAATGTTTGATTTTCCGTATTGAATGCATTCTGGCAACTAGTTGAGGTTTTTCGCCGTGTGGGTCCCGGCCTCCTTTGAAGAATAGGCCAACTGCCGTTCTGCCAGGCAGGTCGTAAAAGGCGACCGATTGGCTATCGAGTCACTACCATCGTGGCTACTAGGTGGTAGAGTTCTGCATTGTCTCGCCCGGGTCTGGTACCACCGCCTTACCTATTCCTGCCGCAATAGCGTCAGTGCTTGTCGCTGTCGTGTTCCGGTTTGGAGGGTAAGGTAGCCGGTAAACTTATGCATGTGGCATTAGACCTCGCCACAAGATAGCAACGCACCATTAACACCTTTGGTGTCTATAGGCGATGGTTGACTCTTTCCATCAGGAGACCCGTCTGCTTGTTTGCTATCTTATGACATAAAAAAAAAAAGCTAAGACGAAGTGGGATTGCAACGCCGTGATTGGCTAACTCAAGGCCACAGTGAAAGATAGTAATGTACAGAGCATCTGATTGGTCGACACTGATTACCCAATCACTACTCATTGGCGCGTGGACATTTACATCGGAACTATAAGTCATTCGCCTATTGTCAATCAAGGATGTGTTGACACAAGTCATTCGCCTATTATTAGGTGTCTATGGGCTGTGTGGTCGGTGTGTTGCACAAACAACCCGCTACATTGTGAAAGTTTTTGGTGAATCCCGTGGGAACAACTTTTTCGAGATAAAATTAGTCTATGTGCTATTCCACATTATCATCTACCTATCTGCCAAATTCCATCCAAATCCGTTCAGTTTTTGCGTAATTTAGTAACAAACATTCATCCGTCCATCAAAACATCCATACTTTCATATCTATACATATGTATAATAAAATCGTAGGAAAGTCAAAACTGTACATTGAATATTTTTTAAAAGAATACTTGGGGCGTGATCTACAATCGATATCGAAGCCAAAAATATAGTTTTTAGAATTTTTGTCTGTTTGTCTGTATGTATGTCCGGGGTAAACTCAAAAAGTACTGCATGGATTTACTTCAAATTTTGCATGAATATTACTAACAGGTCGGGTCAACATGTAGGCTACATATTATCACGCTATCACCTACTGGGGAGGAGCAGTGCGGAGTAAACGAAGTCCGCGCGGACGAAGTCGCTGGTAACAGCTAGTTTATAATATTAATATAGACTAGCTGCACTGTGCATCCTGCTACATGATAAGAGTTTTAGGGGAATCCCGTGGAAACAACTCATTTTTTGGGATGAAAATTTTCCGGGTATCCTGTATGCTATTCCAGGTCATCAGCTATTTATGACCGCCCTGTTGGTCGAGTGGTTAGCGACCCTGACTACGCAATCAACGGGGCTCGGGTTCGATCCCCGACGAAGACAAGTATTTGTGTGATGAACATAAAATGTTTGTATTTCCGGGTTTGGGTATTTATTAAATATATTCCAGTATTTATATATGTATTTCAATGTATTAGTATCGTTGACTAACACCCATAACACAAGCAAATAATTTGCTTACTTTGGGGTTAGATCAGTAAGTGTAATTTGACACGTGAATATCTATCTGTGTGACAAATTTCATACAAATCGGTCAAGCCGTTTATGCGTAATTGTGTAACAAACATCCATACAGCCAAACTTTTGCATTTATAATATTAAAAATAGATTATTGTTTTATATTTACAGGTAGCGGAGTTGACAGAAGAGTTAGAAGATGCCAAGAAGAAACTAGAGTGGGAGAAGGGAGAGAACAATGTATTGAAGAAAAAACATTCCAGTTCCATTAAGGTAAGAGTCTAACCAGAGCCTAGAATTGTACATAAGTTTTTAATAGTAGGTGAAAATCTTATGAATTCGCGTCAGCAACATGCTAATGTCTAAGAAATTATGAAATTTTAATTTTTAATATATGATGCGTCAGCTACACGTTGCTGTATTTGAGACAATGGTAATAATGGTCCCCCATTTTGTGACTCACGCTCAAAATAATCGCGTAATTATATATATTTATCTATTATCTACTAGCTGTTGCCCACAACTTCGTCCGCGCGGACTTCGTTTACTCCGCACAGCTCCTCCCCCGCAGGTGATAGCGTGATAATATGTAGCCTATATGTTGACCCGACCTGTTAGTAATATTCATGCAAAATTTGAAGTAAATCCATGCAGTACTTTTTGAGTTTACCCCGGACATACATACAGACAAACAGACAAAAATTCTAAAAACTATATTTTTGGCTTCGATATCGATTGTAAATCACACCCCAAGTATTCTTTTAAAAAAATATTCAATGTACAGTTTTGACTTTCCTACGATTTTATTATATGTATACAGGGTATAACAAAAATAAGCACTAATACTGAAGGAGCGTTCAGGATGTGTGGTTAGCTCTTTAATTATACATTTTTAATAAATAAAAACTATGAAATTTCTGAGAAAATGAATGTCAAAGTTTTTTTTCAAAATGATCTGTGGCAGCCCTGAAGTATAGCACGCAGTAACGTACGCGCACGGTTTACGCAGCTATGAAAGGTCACAATCATATGATAGATGTCAATGAACTGCTAGACGCACAACAAAGTACTAATTACTTGACAGAGTAAATAATGTAGATATTATTTAAAGAGTTTTTTTATATTTTTTTCTACCAGGACTGATGTTGGAATAAACCCATGAGGGTCCTTAGTTTGATTACCAGGCTGGACAATTTGATTCATAGGTAACTTAACTGGGTTTTGATAGCCATAATTATTACATTATGTTAAAAAAAACACTGTCCGACTATTGGTGTCACTCGATAGCATATTACGATCATATTAAAATAATTATTAATTACTATACTCATATTCAATAAAAAAAATCTCATAAAATTTTATTAATCGTAAATACCTACCTAGTAGTCTCATACCTAGTTTACGTAAGGCAAACCTGCGGCTATTAGGCATTTCATGCAGGAAAATCTCCCGCCTGGCAACAAAATTATATCAGCTGTGTACCTAAAATTTATTGTGACCTGGATTATTATTTCTAACTCTGAGTGAAACTATTAGTTTGGTACATACATTCTAAAACAATCGTGGCAAATAATCCAATATAACTAATTAAGGTATCTTTTTGTTATGAAAACACATTACATAAATTACTTCATCACACCTTCAAAGTCAACTATTCACATGTGTTTTCAGTGTAGGTACCTAAATCTATTCCGTGATTCATAGGCATTTTACAATGTATTATCTGGCATGGTTTCAACTTACAAACTGTTTTAATGGCATAATACTTACCTCTAGTACCTACCCTGTTTGCTTCTAACTTCACATAACAAGGTGTCTAAATAGGTAATTAGTTTTTGAGCAGGTAAATCATAGCTATTATCACTTTTTTTACACACAATTCTAAAAACTTAGTAAAACTTTCTCGTTGATAACACGACACTTCGCAAAATAAATATGCATTATCATTAAGAATTAAGACACAACACAACCTTTTATAAGCATTTTTGACAAATAAACCTACGCATTGATTAGCCTAGAAGTCCTTTGATTTGAAGTATTACCGACATCGCGCTAGGCGTCTCAACACCAAGCGCCCGACTTAAGGCCTTGCTCACACACACTACTGAATATTTTCCGCGGGAATTTTAATTGCGCAAATTAATTTTCGTTACATATGAAATTTGACATGGCTAGCACTGCTAAAAAAATGTCAAGAATCGGAATGTTCCCGGTGAGTTGATAGGCTCGTTTGTCACTATCACTACATGGCTGATGGAACTTAGTACCTACCTAAAGTTTGTTTTAGGTGCGCCTCTTCTTACCTTTTTTTATGTTATTGAGATAGGCAAACTAGCAGACGTGCCACCTGATGGTAAGTGGTCGACGTCGCTAATGAACAAAAATGGGATACCTGGGCTGGAACTAGCCCAGGTATTCCATTCATGTGTTAGAGACATAAGATGTTAAGATCCTGAGACATAAGATGTTAAGTCTCGGTGCCAGTAATTACAGTGCCTGTCTTGCCCTTCTCTCCGAAACACAGCAAAGCTATTTCACGGGAGAAATTGGCAAGACCTTTCTAAGTAGTAGTTATTTCAGGAAAAAGATAATTTTTGACTACGTTTTTTTGATTACATTTTACATCAAAGATTTTATAAAATACTAGCCGTTGCTCGCGGCTTCGCACGCGTGGTTAGAGTTTTTTGTGAATGTCAAAAATAAACCACGCAAGCGAAACCAACGAAAACTATTGCTAATTTTAGCGATTGCCGGGATTACATATCAACCTGTTCATTCATTCAGAAAAATTAATCTTTTTCATCAAAATATTGTTTATCATACTGGAAATGAAAAAGTATTAAGTTAACTTTAAAGCCGCCGCCGGTCGTTTGTACAGGCCTTTAGAACTTACACGTGTTTTGCGGCTTATACAAAGTGCAACGAAACGCTTTGATTGGCGAAAAGACCACTTTCGGAAAGAGACAAGACACTCCCTTTTTTCTGCCATTTTGTTTTTATGTAAAATCATACTAATATGTAGTTCCGTATAGTTTTAGTCAACATTTTTGTCACTTTTATGATAAGAGTGATGCCGGTTTAGGCGTTTCTTCGTAAGGTACTGGGTTCGATTCTCAGTTCGCCTGGTAGAATGGAGGGTAATTCTTCTTAAGGCACTCAAACTAACACGGGAAATGATTTTTTTTATTTATGGTGCAAGGGGTCCCACCACCACCTTCGGAACCCAAGACAACCTGACTGCTGTACAATGAAAGAGGTCCTGGCACCGGCTTCCTCCAGAGAGGTTCGGAGGTTAGACGACAGTCGCTACGGCAAACTCAAACTCGTTCCTAGCGCAAGCGTGGAGAATAACCGGAATAAACTCTAAGATGAAGAAGATTATTTTTAAATTTGTTTCACTGAACCCTAATTAGTTCGGAAAAGTACCTAGATAATTGTAAAGGAATTTTTATTTTTTTATTCAGTTGCCGTTTGTCTTTGGAGAGCGTAACTATTGCTATTATTGCCGATTTTTTATGAATCTTACTTAATACCCATTGATTGGAAATCGCGATTTTAAAAATGCCACGTAGAAATAATAATGACCGTCACCTTTACACTAATAGTGAATTTTACGAAATGATGCTATGTGTTGGTGCTGCTAGGAATGGTAGCATTAATGAAGCGAGGGAGATTTACCGACAACGGTTTATTGATGGAAGGCCACCAGCAGAACAACGTCATTTACCTCCGTACTCAGTATTCCGTAACATGTGTTTACGACTTCAGCGTACTGGTTCCTTCCACCGCGAACGAAACGTTGGACGTCCTAATTCAAGAGTAGGTACTGCTATTGAGACTCGAATTCTAAATCATTTTGACGAGAATCCTCGGACCAGCACACGCCGATGCAGTGCTATGTTAAATGTAAACCATATGGTGGTGTGGCGTACTCTGCAGGATGATGGACGACATCCCTACCATTTTTCAAGAACTCAGGAGATAGGACTTGCAGACCATATGCCCAGAATGGACTTTTGTAGGTGGTACCAGAACCGTGCTGAAGCAAATCCCGAATTTGCTTTTAATATTTTATGGACAGATGAGGCTTCTTTCACAAGAAATGGTGTGCTCAATTTGCACAACGAGCATGTGTGGGCACATAATAACCCGCATGCCTCGAGTGAAAGTAGCTTTCAGCACCAGTGGAGAATTAATGTCTGGGCAGGCATCGTTGGGGACTATGTTTTGGGGCCGACTATTTTACCTCAGGGTCTTAACGCTCAAAGGTACCTACAACACCTGAGAGAGGATTTAGAAGAACATCTGGAAAATCTTCCACTGAATGTATACCGTAATATAATTTTTCAGCACGATGGAGCACCCGCTCACTTTGCACGCCCTGTGCGTGATTATTTAAACGATCGATTTGCAGAGTGGATAGGTCGAAGTGGCCCGGTGCCTTGGCCACCTCGTTCTCCAGATCTCACGTGCCTAGACTACTTTTTATGGGGTTATGTGAAAAATAAAGTTTACTCTGTGGAATGTCATACACGTGAAGAGATGGAAGGTAAAATTAATGCAGCATTTAGGTCCATAACCCCACATATGTTGCATAATGTAAGGTTATCAATGTTACGCAGAACTGCTCTTTGCATTGAGAAGGGTGGTGGTCATTTTGAACCTTACTTATAAATTAATTTGAAGACAGTGTTGTTTTATTATTGCCTGTAAATAGTGAATTTGGATTAATGTATAATAATTAATCAGTGACGAAAGTGATATGTAAAAAATTGCTTATTAAATGTGTGTAAGTACAAGTACGCGGTATTCTTCATGTCTATGTGTGCGTCACGCTATTCATTCAACGTGTTGCTGACGTCACATCACTTCCATCTTCAAGATAGGGGTGTGAAAATAAACTTTAATTTCTTATTTTACTAAATTTATATGAAACAAAAAATGTGTGCCTTTTGGTATAATATTTTACCAGGTGTTTGTTTAGTTCATGTACACGTATACCCTTGAAAGTTAGTGCTTATTTTTGTTATACCCTGTAGATATATATAAAAGACAAAAGTGACTGACTGAGGTATCAAGGCACAGGCACAGGTCTAGAAACTTAAAATTTCTTACACGTATTTCTCTTATAATGTAGGCATCCACTAAGGAAGGATTTTTCAAAATTTAACCCCGAAAGGGGTGAAATAGGAGATAAAAATTCTTTTTATTCGTTGGACATATTTGCATGAAATTTCGTATGAAATGAATACAAAAAAAAATGAATTACGTGTTTAAGCGTTTTTCAAAATTCTATCCCTAAGGGAGTAAAATAAGGCAAGTAGCTTATAAAGAAAGGTTAAATAAGTTCTTAATTAAATATGCGCGGGCGAACCCGCGGGCAACAGCTAGTATGATACTAGTTGACCCGGCAAACGTTGTTTTGCCATATAAATTATTTAATTAAAAAATAGGGGTTGGTGACAGAAGGGTGAAAAAGGGATGTTATGTATTTTTAAATGCCCCATTATGAAAAATAAAACAAAGACATTTCTCGTTCAAAATATTTTAAAAATATGTTAGGGGTGGACAAACCTCATCACTTATGGGTATGAAAAATAGATAGTAGTCGATTCTCAGGCCTTCTTAATATGCATATAAAATTTCATAAAAATCGGTCAAGCCGTTTCGGAAAAGTACGATAACTAACATTGTGACACAAGAATTTTGTATATAAGATAGCAACACGCAGATAGCTCCCCTGGTGGAAAGAGACAAGCATCGCTTATAGACACCAAAGATGTTAATGGTGCGTTACTATTCGTGTGGCGTATGTAATGCTCCAAGTATGAATTTATCGGCTACCTTACCCTCCAAATTGGAACACAAAAGTCATGACACGTTGTTGCGACTAGGGAAAGCATAAAACTTGGCGAGTTGTTTATTCTACCGACTAGTATTCTCAGTGGTAGCGACAGTTGTGACCAATTGTTAGCCTTTTTTACGAATATCCTAACACCTGACAAAGAAGAATATGGAGTATTACTTAAAAAATATTTGGATCAACGTGAGGGTGATTTTTAACCGAGTGTTTTTATCCATTAATATTCTGACAGATGGCTCTTCTGATGCAAACAGATTAAAGATGTTAATCATGCGTTGCTACTTGCTATCCATGTGGCGGATGTATTGCCACATAAATGTACTGGCTACCTTACTCTACAAACTGGAACTAAAAAATAACAAGCACGGATGATGTAATTATTTATTGACTAGCTGTGGCCCACGACTTCGTCCGCGCGGACTTCGTTTACTCCGCACAGCTCCTCTCCCTTAGGTGATAGCGTGATAATATGTAGCCTATGTGTTGACCCGACCTGTTAGAAATATTCATGCAAAGTTTGAAGTAAATCCATGCAGTACTTTTTGAGTTTACCCCGGACAGACAAACAGACAAAAATTCTAAAAACTATATTTTTGGCTTTGGTATCGATTGTAGATCACGCCCCAAGTATTCTTTTAAAAAAATATTCAATGTACAGTTTTGTCTTTCTTACGATGTTATTATATGTATATAGATATAACTATTTTCGTTTTTGAACAGTTGTCACCTCTGTGGTCAAGTAGTCTGCTGTCGATGTTGACTAGGTTTAATTCTCGTGTCGAGCAATTCGAAAAATGTGTTTTTGCGATTTTTTTTGCAATTGTAGATCACGCCCCAAGTATTCTTTTAAAAAATATTCAATGTACAGTTTTGACTTTCCTACGATTTTATTATATGTATAGATTATCTGCCAGTTTTCAGTGTACGTTATATTTTGCTATTCACTTTTACCTCAAGTATTCGTATTTTTATCTACCAACTTTCAGTTTAATTTATAATATTTTTATCTACTAAATTCAGTTAAAATACTAATATTTTTATCTACCAACTTTCAGTAAATTTTAATACTTTTATGTATCAACTTTCAGTGTAAGTTCTAATATTTTTATCCACCAACTTTCAGATTAAGTCCTGATATTTTTATCTACCAATATTCAGTTTAAGTTCTAATATTTATATCTACCAATATTCAGTTTAAATTCTGTTATGTTTATCTATCGATCTTTAGTTTAAGTTCTAATATTGTTATCTACCAACTTTCAGTGTAAGTTCTAATATTTTTATCCACCAACTTTCAGTTTAAGTCCTGATATTTTTATCTACCAATATTCAGTTTAAGTTCTAATATTTATATCTACCAATATTCAGTTTAAGTTCTGTTATATTTATCTATCGATCTTTAGTTTAGGTTCTAATATTTTTATCTAGCAACTTTCAGTGTAAGTTCTAATATTTTTATCTAGCAACTTTCAGTGTAAGTTCTAATATTTTTATTTACCAACTTTGAGTTCTGTTATTTTTATCTATCGACTTTTAGTTTAAGTTCTAATATTTTTGTCTACTAACTTTTAGTAAGTTCAAATGATTTTATGTACCAACTTTCAGTGTAATTCTGATATTTTTATCTACCAACTTTCAGTTTAAGTTCTGTTATTTCTATCTATCGACCTTTAGTTTAAGTTCCTATATTTTTATCTACCAACTTTACGTTATAATATTTTATCCATTCAGTTTTATATATATTTTTGTCTATCAACTTTTAGGAGTTAAACCGCGAGTTGCAGCGCGCTTTGAAGAGGATAGAACAGTTAGAGGCGAAACTGCCTCCTCCTAATGACGCGGACTCTACTGGGACAGGTATGATATATAGGGACATGATAGAAAGACTATCATGGATAGTTAATGGTCATATGTAACCAATAAAAATATAATAAGTTTTATTACTGTCGCCTCTGTGGTCTAGTGGTCCAGCGTTGGCGTTGAACACATGAGATCCTGGGTTCGATTCCCAGGTCGGGCACATTAAAAAAAAGTGTTTTTTCAATTTTCTGATAAACAAAGTTGCCCGGGATTGGAAAGTGTCCGGTTGGCGATAGGCTTGCCACCTATCACATTGTGGGACCAAGTATCTTCGGCTAATCGTGGGTGCACTTGTTGTACCTCTGCCTACTCCTTCGGGGATATGGGCGTGAAGATACTTTTTTAAAAGTTTATATCATTAAACTCTCGTATAGTTAAAACAACAAAATTGATGTAGTAATATTAAAAAAGAATGGTCACCGTGCAAGTGATAACTATGCACTAACCAGTCTAGTCACGGTATCGGCAAATCGCTGTTTGTAAACAATGAACGTTTCGTATCTATGTACGAGTAATCCCATAAATATTTTTATTGGTCAACAGCGACACCGGACTACTAGACCACAGAGGTGATCGATAAATAAACATATGTTAAGCCTTTTCTTATTATTGTATAATCTTGTTTTTGTAATATATGAATAATTAGAATTTTAATGTGATTGATATTTTTTATATCATAAGATAGCAAACAAGCAGATGGGTCTCCTGATGGAAAGAGTCAACCATCGCCTATAGACAACAAAGATGTTAATGGTGTTGTAGGGGGTGTTCCCTAATAATGATATGACTGATATAAAACTGATAAATGATAAGCTGATAGGCGAGCGATCCTGCAGCCGATGATATATGATATACGGGAGGAAAATAAAAACCCGATTGACTGCTTATTGACCACTGCGTTTATTCAATATCATAATAAACTAGTTGACCCGCGCAGCTTCGCCCGCGAGTATATTAATAAGCCGTCCAAATAGCTTTTAATAAAAATGCCATCCCCTATTTCAGCCCTGCAGGGACTGATTTTTGAAAAAAAAAATAGCCTATGTTTGACCCCGGACCAACTATATTTGTGCCAAATTTCATGAAAATTTGTCCAGCGGTTTAGTCGTGAAAGCGTAACAGACAGACAGACAGACTTTCGCATTTATAATATAAGTTTTTTGTTATGTCGTAAGACAAGGCATAAGGCAAACAAGCAGATGGGTCTCCTGATGGAGTCAACCATCGCCTATAGACACCAAAGATGTTAATGTGGCGAGGTCTAATGCCACATGCATAAGTTTACCGGCTACCTTACCCTCCAAACCGGAACACGACAGCGACAAGCACTGACGCTATTGCGGCAGGAATAGGTAAGGGGTGATACCAGACCCGGGCGAGACAATGCACTCTACCACCTAGTAGTCACGATGGTAGTGACTCGCATAGCCAATCGGTCGCCTTTTACGACCTACCTGGCAGAAAGGCAGTTGACCTATTCTTCAAAGGAGCCAAGGACCAACACGAGGAAAATATATTTATGTTTGTCTTTATGATTGTGCACGATGCCTTCCACTTTCTTTTCCCAGCTTCACTTTCTAGGTTAGCTGGAAGAAATCTCTGTCGTTGGGGATAAGTTCACATTTTGTGCATTATTTTAAGTATAATTTAATTTTTTTGTCGTTAAATAAGTATACAACAAATAAATAAATACTTTAGTTAATCAGTCCCCAAGAACAATCCCAATTGAAGTTAAGAAATAATTGCCAGAAAAAGCGCGCTCGCGCATTTTCAACGGACATGGCGTCGCTTCAGCGCGATTATAAAAAAGCTGTATACAAAAAGATTATTACTTAAGAACGAAGGCATATTTCATCATTCTGTAAATGGCTATGTACTAATGGATATATTTCCTATCTATTGGGCATCAAAATAAAGTGATCATAAATTAATTTTATTTCTTTTAGATGACATGAATATCGAAAAGCCTCTGACTGACTGACTGACAGTTACCGATCCTTACTTTTAATTGTTACGATATATTTATTACAACTAATTATCTAAATACAATCATTATAAGCTAAATAAACATTTTATAATAAATAAAAAACAGTACCTCTTATGAGATAATAATGACACTTTTATCACTGCTCACACTAAAACGCGCGGCGCAAACGTGATTGACAATTATAAACTATGCTACAGACTAAAAACCATAGATTGTTTCGACATTCTGAATCAGTTGTAAAGTTTCAGTTATCAAAGAGCATAAATCGCAAATCTTCGTTATACTAAAGTAGTCTGTATTTTTAGACGTGGAAGGTTGAAAACCAAATGGGAATGCAACACTTAAGCGTCGTGTGGCTGCCAATTGAATTCCACCGACAATCGGTGTGGCGCTTAAGTGTGACGCTGGGTGTTGATGGTTTAAAACAGTAGTTAAAGTCTGCTAACTGTATTCCAGGCTCGGTGAGTTCTCTCAGCAGCGGTGAAAGTCCCTCAGACGAGCGTGTACAGACAGACAACATACCCACCGTACAGGTGAGCGCTTTTACTGCCATTAAAAATATGCTGTAGTGTACTAAGCGTGACTGTGGCTGTAGTGAACTAGTGTGACTAAGCGTGAAAATGACTGTTACTTTTAAATCATTTTCATTAGGTGAATTTCATTCAATGAAACAAAAAATCACAATGATTTCACATGTGAATTTTCACTGGCAATCATTTTTCCTCATAAAATTACCATAAATCGCTAATTTGATATTAATTTAGCGATTTCATATATAAAAAAATCATTTTTATATGTACAGTATGTAAAAAACCCTGTCCGATCGTCAATTTCGCGCAATTTCGTCATTATTTGGTGGCTTAATATAATCATATATGTGTCATTATTTTATGAATATAGATAGATACATTTTCAAAATATTTGCTTGATTCAAGGAGACGTTGCTTAATTTTAGTACTAAAATGAGGTACTTCAGACTGCGATATTTTTCTTACTTTAATAAAAAAAAAATTTTTGATAATGTCATTGACCTACCTATATACCTTTTTCGGATCGAACCGGGTTTTCTTTACACCTTGTAAATATAGATTATATAAAATTAAGATATGCTAAGTTTTTTCCTATTATCAACTAGCCCATTATAAGGCAATACTTTTGAATGAGTGAAAGGCATCAAACGTGTGCGCGCCATTTAGACGTCTGCATCTTCGAATATAGTGATAATTCTGGACTTTGTACGTTTTTTACGAATTGTCTGAGAGAAAGTCAGGTCTATATTTAAATGGTGCCCGCGTGATAATACGTTATTAATTACATTACAGATAAAACGACCAAGCCTGTTCAATAGCTTGATGATGAAGGTTATACATCAACTTAGATTTTTAGAATCGGTTGTTTATTTATCTTTATATGTAGTTAAATGTATTTTGTTTGTCGTTTAACCAAATTATCTGTATATATTGAGCTAGTGGACTCGCGCAGCTGCGCCATAGTTTAGAGTAACATATTAATATAAGTAGTTTCACATAATCTTTCATCCCTTATTTCAGACACTTAGGGGTTGATTTTTGAAAAAATAGATTTTATATTTGACCCCACGTCTTCTGCTATCGTTTGGTCATATTGTATTAAACCGATTCAGTGGTCATTATAATATATACATATTAATGTATATATGTGTCTGTAATGATAGTTTTGATGTATTTAATCTGTACTTAATAAAGTAAGTATTATTATTCAAAGTACGTATGTTTAAATTAGGTTGAGTATTTTTAGTTAAGTATTGTTTAATTATGACAAAGGATTTCGGTCTGTTTTTAAAGATGTTAACGCGTGATCAATTTAATAGAATGGGATTAAGTTTCATTTTTAAATAATTTTATATTGTACGTACAATTGTTTGCCTCTAAAATTAAAGAAAATGTGTTAAAAATTTTAAATTTTAGAGGCTTAAATTTTAAATTTAACCTTTAATTTTTTTATATAAGATTCCGCTAGTAATCATATCTTCTATAGAAAACATTTTTGACGTTCTAAAAACTTATGCATATAACAATATATTTATGCATATATCTATTAAATAGAAGTGGGCTAAATAAGCAACCTTGAAATACGCCATTATTATATAATTCTAAAAATTAAAAACTTCAGTCTTTTGTAAACGTTTTATAATCTTTCGTATTTTTATCACGTTTCATTATCTATATTATCCATACTAATATTATAAATGCGAAAGTAACTCTGTCTGACTGTCTGTCTGTCTGTTACGCTTTCACGGCCAAACCACTGAACCGATTTGGATAAAATTTGGTACAAATATAGTTTGAGACCCAAGAAAGGACATAGGATAGTTCTTATCCCGAAAATCCCACGGGAACGGGAACTAAGCGGGTTTTTATTTTAGAGTTTTTTCCACGCGAACGAAGTAGCGGGCACAACTAGTAATATTATAAATGCGAAAGTTTGGATTTTTGGATAGATGGATATTTGTTACTCAATCACGCAAAAACTACGTAACGGAATTTGATGAAATTTGATACACTACCTGTGTATCAAATTTCATGGTGATGACCTGGAATATTACATAGGCTAATTTTTATCCCAAAAAAATAAAGTGATACCTCGGGATTCACCAAAAAAATTTTTAATGCAACGGGTTGCACACTGCAGCTAGTATTATAAATGCGAAAGCTTGGATGTTTGGATGGATGGATAATCGTTACTCAATCAAGCAAAAACTACGTAACGGATTTGGATGAAATTTGACACTCAGGTAGATGATGGAATAGCACATAGGCTTTTTATCCCTTTTTATCCCGGAAAAATTAGAGTGATCCCGCGGGATTCGCCAAAAACTGTTGTAATGTTGCGAGTTGCACACTGCAGTTAGCAAATAATATGTGATGACTAAACTTATTTCATTGCGAAATTATTTTTTTTATATTATAAGATAGCAAACAAGCAGATGGGTCTCCTGATGGAAAGAGTCACTCATCGTCTATAGACAACAAATGTATTAATGGTGCGTTGCTATCTTGTGGCAAGGTCTAATGCCACATGCGAAGGTTCACCGGCTACCTTACCCTCCAAACCGGAACACGACAGCGACAAGCACTGACGATGAATAGGTGAGACGGTGGTACCAGATACGGGCGAGACAATGTAGAACTCTACCACCTAGTAGTCACGATGGTAGTGACGCGCATAGCCACTCGGTCGCCTTTTACGACCTGCCTGGCAGAACGATAATTGGCCTATTCTTCAAAGGAGTCCGGGACCAACACGGTGAAAAGGATGTAGGTACCGGAGAAGACCAATACTGACATACCATGATCAGATTGATCGAGTACTGTCCGAAGGTGGTGTCAAGAGTCTTCGCAACCGGCGTGTGTGTATGAAGAGTAATGAATGTGGAAGAAGCGAGACAAGCCTGCAAGGATCGTGATGTATAGCACTCGGCTCTCTCTGTCTACACCGTAAGAGATCTGGCGTAAAGATATGTATTTATGTATGCAAAGACCAATCCCCCCCTTGAAAATGCCATTTGACATTCCGCCTGGCAGTTCCTAAGAGATCGGCTGAATGTGTCACTACCATCGTGAATACCGGGTTAAACTTTTGCACCGTCTTGCTAGAACGTCATGTGTATTCCTGCCACAATAGCGTCAGTCCTTATCAAGTTCGTGTTCCGGTTTGAAGGGTAAGGTAGCTTGCCTACCCCGTAAGGGATCTAGCATAAATATATGCATGTAATTTACAAGTTTATGTGTATTTAGGCGCGTGAACCAGACAGACAAGCGTTAATCGAGAGAATAGTGTCTCTACAACGAGCAGCTGCGAGAAGAGCAGAGCGATGTGAGTTTCTGGAAGAGCACGCGCGAACGCTCACCGCCGAGCTGCGAGCCAAGAGCCGGCTCTTACGGAAACTGTTGCCCGCCCTGCCCACTGCCGAGCTGGCCCCGCCCGCCGCTGACGGGGCTAAGGTATGACAATTAATAAAAATTAATAAAAAATACAAATAAATAAAATTGAAGTGTCTGTTTGTAATATTAAAATAACCACTTTTTACCAAATTACTAATATACTAATATTTTTCACAATTTTTGTTGAAGTGTTTCTTTGTAATATTAAAATAACCACTTTCTACCAAATTAATAATATACTAATATTTTTTACAATTTTTGTGTGTCTGTCTGTCTGTTTTTTCCGGCTAATCTGTGAAATAGCTGAACCCATTTTTACGCGACTCTCACTGGCAGATAGCTTATATAGTAAGGAGTAACTTAGACTACTTTTATTTTAGAAAATTTTCCACGCGAACGAAGAAATAAATTTTATTATTTTTGTGTTATAGCACTCACCCCGTGCGTGGGAAAACTTGAAAAACTTTAAAAACTACAAAGTAAAATATCGACACGCGGCATTTGAACCTGCGATCTTCCCTAAAGCCGAGATGCTCTACCACGGAGCTAGTGTCGACAGTTTCGAGGTGGCGAAATTCTTCCTTGCTATGTAATCGATTACCTCTTTTTTGTTTTTATAATATTTCAAGTTTTCCTAAGCACGGGATGAGTGCTAAAACACAAAAATTATAAATATTCCCTCTGCTCGTTTCCCCCTCTTCTATTAAAAAAAGAATTTTCTCTTCAAAAGTAGCAAAAAAAATTGCGTAAATATTTTTTCCTTTTTTTTACAAAATTATCCAGTTTCTCTTAGATCTCTCTCTCTCTTCGATCGTAAGAGACTAGTATTTAGTCTCTTACGATCTGCCTGGCGTAGTGGCAGTTTTTTCAAACTGACCCTGCTTCGCCAACCACAGCGCTCAGAACTGATGTGACATTTTTTCTGTTTACACTTATTAATTATTTTGCTTTTTTGTGCAATTTGTCAGCCAGCTCGGAAATTAACTAAGGTATATATTTATTGTACTAACATTTAGTTTCATATTATAATGCTGGGGCCACACTTAAGTGTACCGTCGCTGGTGATTAAAATTTCCAGCAATATTCCCAAAGTTGCCAAAATTGCGACAAATGTTTCTAAATTTGCCGGTAACATTGGCAAGAAAAATGTAAATAGGGAAGGATATTTTTTAGGGTTCTGTACCTAAAAGGTAAAAACGGAACCCTATTACTAAGCCTCCGCTGTCTGTCTGTCTGTCCGTCTGTCTGTCTGTCACCAGGCTGTATCTCATAAACCTTGATAGCTAGAAAACTGATTTTTTTGCAAATGATGTATTTCCGTTGCCGTTCCGTTATAACGAAAAATACTAAAAATAAAAAAAATCTTATATATAAAATTCTCGTGTCACAATGTTCGTTCCCGTACTCGTTTGTTATAACAACTTCCTGATAAAAATGTTTAACTTTTTTACCGACAGGCTTAGAAACATTCGTGGCAGTTTTGGTAACTTTGATAATATTGCCGGCAATTTTCATCACTGATCGTCACATGTTTTAATATGTTTTAGATACACGCCGAGACCTCTACCTAAAAAAATATGCAACCATATAGGGCTATTCATAAATTATCACACACGAATTTCATGAATTTTGACCCCTTCCCCGCTGGTCACATTTGTTAATATTTTTCATAATATTTTCACATAATATTTTTCAAAGCACTACTTTTATTTTTTCAAATATAAACTATTGTTTGCTTATGTGATAACCCTGGATATAGAATGAATGAATGAATGAATAAATGAATGAATGAATGAATGAATACACTTTATTGCGCACCAATAAATACAAGAACATAGAAGTAGATGTTTAGAATCAAAAACGGCAATTTACACCTTCATTAGCTTCAAATTCGGTATTCTCAAAAAGTTGCCTTCAAAGCCGGCAATCTGTAAAATTAAAATGCAATTTATGGCTTATAGAAACAAAAAAATATTCTTCCACAGGTTCTCTTAGCGATGAAATATTGTGTACAGTTTAACTTTATGACCTTAAGGACCATAGGGAGCACATAATCAGTTTTTTTAATTTGCCGAAAATTTACGAAAAGTCAGATTGAAATTAGTGAGTTAGACTTTCGCTCGGTAGCGTCCATTGATATAAAAAAAACTCGATACACAATCAGTGTGTCAAAAACGTCCTCCAAAAATGAGCGCACAATTTTAAATTGTGCGTTCATTTCAAATAGATTCGCGTCGGCCGCGTCACTGTCAATTTTATTTCTTTTCGTACATTGTTTTGTAAAAACAAATATAAGTCTTGCACTTAAGGTTCGATATGCAAAGACATACAACTACTTAAATGAAATTAGGGACACTTTTGAGTGTCAGTTTTGTTCGGGACTGTGCATCTAGGGTTTTTTATATCAATGGTAGCGTCTCGTCTAGAACTGGCGTCTGAGTCTGGGATCATGTCTGCTCCTAACATAGCAGAGTTGGAACGTTCATTTTCACTTTCCTCACTAGTGATCTCCACATTTATGACAAAGTGTCAGTGACATAATCAAACTGCGGTTTACACTTTCTGTATTCATCTTCACATTTTATGGCATGGTTACTTCTTCTAGGCTTTTGGTCCCATCGTGCCAATTTTTTTTTGGATCAGTTTTGTGACTGTGGTAACATTCATTACAACATTTTTCTGTACGTTACCTTTTATTTGTGACCAAACATTCTCGATTGGATTAAAGTCCGGATGATAAGGCGGCGAATGTAATAGTGATGTAGGAAATAAATGTGCATATTGTACACGATTTGCCGTGCCTGCGAGTTCAGTGATTTTCAACGTTTGAATTTCTTTACACTGAAAAGGGGATAATTGTTATATTTCCCCTAAAAAGTGACCAATGTCATAGTTATTGCATTTAACTAAGATTGTAATTATACATGTTTAATTATAGATTTACATACATTTTTTAAAATATATATTATAAGATAGCAAACAAGCAGATGGGTCTCCTGATGGAAAGAGTCAACCATCGCCTATAGACACCAAAGATGTTAATGGTGCGTTGCTATCTTGTGGCGAGGTCTAATGTCACATGCATAAGTTTACCGGCTACCTTACCCTCCAAACCGGAACACGACAGTGACTAGCACTGACGCTATTGCGGCAGGAATAGGTAAGGCGGTGGTACCAGACCCGGTCGAGCCAAAAACAGTATAGATACATATACAATTTATGTATCTATACAAAAAAATAATATTTAAACATCGTCGTTGTAAATATCTGCTATGTGCACCTTTTGGAGATTTCAACATTTTTACTATTATGACTAGTTTACATACCAAATTTTCATTTGAAAGGACTGCTATGTGATTCTAAGCATTATACACTAAACTACGATCGCTAAAAAATATATGCTATTAGCATCAGCCACACTATTGTCAATGAAAAATGTCTATGTATCAAAGGGGAAAATGCATATTTTATGATTGTACATAGCACATAGTTTGTCATTTGACAACGACGAAATGTTACGTCAAAATAAAACAAGATGGAGGGTTGTACAGCTCTGTATAATTAATTCTACGAAAAGGTAATACACGTATTTCCTGATTTCAATACTATCTGTAACTGACTAATTATTGACATCGGCGTGCCCTTGCAACTAATTTGATTTTCTTAGTAATGACGTTGACATTTACTTCAATTTAGTCAATTGCAAAGTTGAATTTGCAAATGGTGTTTAGGGCCAAACTATGTTTTGTTAATTTTTTTAATGTTGGACGATTGTTTCCGATGTTTTCATCTTGTACCTCTTGTATATCTTGTACCTCTGTATCCATAATAAGATAGTTCTGATCAATGTTTAAAACGCAGTTTGATCATAGACTATGTTAAAATCTTTTCCAAATTGGATAATACACTTTAACCATTAATTCCTTTGGTGTCTATAGGCGATGGTTGACTCTTTCCATCAGGAGACCCACCTGCTTGTTTGCTATCTTATACTATAAAAAAATAGTATATACGTGTGTTTATCAAACGTAGGGTAGTGTGGGTTATGTGTTATTTAAATGTATTTCTAATGCATGCCAAAACTGTGATCATATTTTAAAACAGCGTTCAGTACGTCTAATCACAAAAATAATGTGATTCCAGGGACTAAAACTTTTTGATTTTTACGAATAAAATAGTTTTGTTGAGACAAACGCTTTACGTTAAGATGCATTACGTCTTTCTGCACAAAATAATCCACTTTTAACGTAAGAATGGGCAGTAAGGTAAACAACCTCGTGTCATATCTGTGAAATGGTAATTTCATTCAACGTTTCATTCACATTTAATGGGTGTGCGTCAGAGCCAGTGCGTAGATGCTTACATCATATAAATATTGCGCGCATGCGAGAGACCTTGAACCTTGGAAGGTGAGAATAGCTGGCAGGCGGTCAAGGTCTTTTACGCCGCGTAAAGTGTATTAAAACATACCTACGTTTATTATTTGTTATACATAGCCAATATCTTATTTCAGTGATTGAGAACACGCCTTTCACTTTTGAAAATAAATTTCAACATAATGTTTATAACTGAAAACTCCAAATAAGTAATTAGCTACGAATCTGCGTATTAATAATAACAAGAACATAACAGGCACTTTCGGTCCAAGCTGCAGTTGTCTTTATCGCACTCTACGGTATATTCAAAGGATGCGATAGAGACAACTGCAAGGCGACAGATCGCTTGATTTTTTAAATATCTATTTTTCAATTCTCTCGCCCTTAATGTACCCTGTTAATAGCCATTACTAAATAATACCGTTATGGCTGTAAGCCTGTATTGAATTGTATAAGCCTATTATGTCAACTGATAAGTGCGCGCGGTATTCATATGACGTAATCACCTACGCACTGGCTCTGACGCATTATGATAATTTAATACTATTCAGTTTGCGTAATGTTCATAAAAATGGTACGGAGTTTTTGTTTCAAGTATTAATATGTAGAATATATACAGATTTAATAAAATGGGAAATAGTTTATGTCAAATTAGTGACGTCGTAACTTGTACAAATTTAGTTGGAATTTCCGTAAAGAGGGGTACAGAGTTTTAATTGTACGTATGAATATAATAACATTGTGTGTAGCAAGAGGTGATCCGGTTGGGAGGCGGGGCCATGGCGGCCGTGTGGGGCGGAGACCCCGCCGGCCTCAGCCCCGCGCTCGCCATAGAGATGAACCAACGACTGCAGGCGCTGCTCGAGGACACGCTGCTCAAAAACATCACGCTCAAGGTAACACATACACACATATGCTTAAGAGCGTCACGCTTAGGCCACACACTCAAATACGCTTAAGAACATCACACTCAAGGCCACACAATCAAATACGCTTAAGAACTTTAGGCTCAAAGCCACACACTCAAATACGCTTAACGTCACGCTCAAGGCCACACACTCAAATACGCTTAAGAACATCACGCTCAAGGCCACATACTCAAATACGCTTAAAAACATCACGCTCAAGGCTACATACTCAAATACGCTTAAGAACATCACGCTCACGGCCACACACACTCAAATACGCTTAAGAACATCACGCTCACGGCCACACACACTCAAATACGCTTAATAACATCATGCTCAGGGCCACACACTCAAATACGCTTAATAACATTACGCTCAAGGCCATATACTCATATACACTTAAGAATATCACGCTCAAGGCACCACACACACACAGCTTAAGGACATGAAGTTGAAAGTCACACACTCAAATATGGTTAAGAACATCACGTTCAAAGAAACACACACAGCTTAAAAACATCGACATTTTGTTTTATTATAGATATATGAAATATATGTCAGTTCTATTATTTTTACAGGAAAATATTGATACACTAGGAGAAGAAATCGCACGATTAAAAGGCAAATCCGACGACAGTAAATAGAAACACTAAATCATTAGATTTTGTTGGATAGCTGACACATATCTACATATTATACAGTGATATTTGGACATTTTCTTGGTTCCGTCTAAATAATATATATAGCGATGGTATATCGACCTCATACGGTGGAGAATCCAGAATTTTGATTTTTTGTTTAAACTTATTTGGTTGGTCATAAATAATAAAATTGTTAACTTTATGGCAGAAAAGAAAAATCTTTGATTGATTTACAAATAAAAAAACGTACAGGTTTGGTTAGTTTGATGACTTTCCAAGTATGTTCCTTTTTAGGGTTCCATACCTAAAAGGTAAAATGGGAGCATATTACTAAATCTCCGCTGTCTGTCTGTCACCAGGCTGTATCTTATAAAGCGTGATAGCTAGAAAGCTGAAATTTTCACAAATTATGTAATTCCGTGGCCGCTATAACAATAAATACTAAAAATAAAAAAATGGAAATATTAAGGGTCCCTATACAATAAACGTTTTTTTAATATATTTTTTGCTATGATGGTACGGAACCCTTCGTGAAAACCCGTCATCCGACTCGCACTTGGCCGATTTTGTAAAATGTACTTGCTTTTAAAAAGTATTCGTTAAATTGTAATATGGGCGTATTGTACATTAAATTAATTTGATAATTTCGGCTGACATTATATTCTTCAAGCACTTTGAGGCCGATCTCATCAACTTCTTTATTTCATTTCATTGTATTTGTCTTAATCTCTTCTTAATGTATTTAAATATACATATGTATTAAAACACTATTTCCAAGCGTAATAAAACTCCGCTGGTGTTGAGTTTTTGAAAATTGTGCCCCATAAAATTTCTCCGTTTAAAAATTGTACCCCACAAATTCTCTTAATTTAAAAACTGTACCCTACAAATTTTCTTCGTTTAAAAATTGTGTCCTTTAAATTTTTCTTCGTTTAAGAACTGTGTGCCCTACAATTTTTCTTGGTTTAAAAATTCTACTCTATTAATTTTTAATTACGCGTAAAAATGCTTCAATGAACTCTAGATTGTTTATACTCAACGAATAAATCCAATAACAACAGTAACAAAATTTCAAATGACGATGTTACTTGATATATAATAATAGAAACAATCAAAACGAATGATACGTCATTCGTTTTGATTGTTTCTATTATTATGGCCAATAGCATTTTTTATTTCAATTGTTGTTATTTTTAATATTTATATTGAAACCTCAGTAGTAGGGATTCGTTGGTTCCCGACCACCCGGGTCGTTGGGTCTGGATCCCTGTTTCTGTCCCACCTGTGTTTCTGACCCACTTGGTGGTCGGTCAAAACTAAAAAAAAAAAAAAAAAAAAAAAAAATTTGGTGTCAAAATGGGGGTTTCCGGGTACGCCCGATCGATTGCAAGCATCCGTTTTTTGATATCTCGCACGGTTGCAAAGTTAGCATTCCTGGCTCTCCTTCGTTATCTAATTACCTCATTATCATTAAGCTCGAACGCCCGTCACACAATCGCACTATTAAAAGCTCATTAGGACGTCTCGCATTGCGTATCACTTGCAACTAATGAATATGGAATAAAATAAATATCATCAAGCTGATTCCCGTGTCGAGAAGGCAGAGCGAGCGTCTTAACGTTCCACTGCGATTCACCTGTTCAGCGGACAAAAGCACGATTATGGCGATCATTCTATTATCATTTTAGCAGCCTGTAAGACTTTTACTTTTTTTTTTCATAGTAATTTATATCATTAACATCGTGAGTACTGACTAGTTGGTGAGTTCTGCAACGTCTCGACCAGGTTGAGTACCACCACCTTGACCCATCTTATTACATACATCATCAGTGCTAGTCGCTGTGGTGGTGCTATTATTACTGGGTCTGTGTGCTTATTAAATATATTCCAGTACTTGTATGCATGTAAAAAAGTATCTTCACGGCCATATCCCCGAAGAGGTAGACAGAGGTACAACTAATGCTCCCACGATTAGCCGAAGATACTAAGTTCCACAACGTGATAGGTGACAATCCCGACCCAGGAATCGAACCTAGGACCTCATGTGGCAAGCATCGTCACCGCACCATTATGCCGCAGAGGTGATTTGTTTGAATGTATTTATTTAGTGTTGTTGACAAACACCCATATTGCATGATGTCTGGGCTAGCAGGATCGGTCACTTCCGGTATCAAAAGCTTCACATGCTCTTAAGGTATGTGGGTGTTTCGCAATACACAAGTATGAACTTCACTAACGATTCATTGGAATGTTGTATCATAATTGCTAATGCGAATGTGATGAGCAACAAGATTTGTAACAGAACGTGTTCGCTAATGTTAATTGCTTAAAACTTCCTATATAAACCTTGGATGAAAGCACATCTACAATATATCAAATAATTATTTTAACAGAGATAGTGCTACATTATTGTAACGTGTGTGTGTGTGTTATTGTGTTCACGTGCTACTTCGATAATATGGATGTAAGTATCTCATTTATTGCTCTTATAATATCTTATATATTAAATATGTGTAATGAATGTAGATATAATATTTTTGTCGTTTCATATTTTTACAATATTATTCATGTATTTCACCGGAGAGGAAAGTATACTTGTATGATGAACGTACACATATTTTTTCAGATTTGGTTAGAAAATAATATTTATACCTACATGCACACACAGAAATGATGTATGTGTTAAATCTATACATATGTGTACTACATGTATACTGAACAGAAATTTTACCTAAATATATTCAGTCGTTAAGGCGTGTAAGAACTTGTAACAAATATACACGCACAAACTTTAGATTTATAACATAGTATTAGGATTTTACGTTAGCTATGTCGTAGTGTCTAATATTTGGTATTATGTCCTTTACAGAATTCCTCGAGCATCCTTGAAGAGAACACTTTAAAACATTATTATTATCCACTGTCTGACGACGACGAGTCAGATTTACAATTGACACAGCCATTGAAAATAAAAAGAACACGTAGCAGCAGCAGTTTGGACGACCTATTTGAAAAGCCAGCCAAAAAGAAGAAAAAAATGTCGTCCTGCGTTGGAAGGGCGTCTCGAGATGGTGGAATGGCATACATATCAACCAATACCGACGATGGGGCGCAAGCCACACACTTTGTAAAAATAGAAGTTTACGATCTAAAAAAACTGGCGAGGATACCCCCAACTGATCATTGGAAACATGCAACCACTCGGATTAAATATTATGCGGCAAGTCATAGGCTCAACAAAATCAATGAAGTGATCTATGATATATCTAAGGAAATAGCCGATGCACCTGACGTAAAAAAATATCACTTCGACAAAAATACTTGATATTGTTCTTTCAATGACTGATTTTTTAAGTATGCTATTGTATAAAGTTTCAATGTAATTAGAGATAATAATGTGATTGGTGATTAATTTTAGTCATCAGTTAACAATTTTAAAAGAATTTTAAAGGTCTTTAGTTAATGAAGTGGGCGTGGAAAGGTGCCATATATATAACAGCGTTGCACTAAACAAGTGCTATTATTGTATATTTTAACGCAGTTTTCGTACAACCAACTGTAAAAATGTCTTTTATAAAAAGTTTATATTTTGAATTAAGTAACGATACTTTAGTTGAGTCACTATATGATTCGTGCTACGATGCTGAACTATATGAAATATGTTGCAAAGTAGAGAAGGAACAAGCTCAATGTAAACGTAAATCTGAAGATAATTATCAAAATGGCAATCATGAAAAACATCGCCGAATCAATGAAGATGAGTTTTGTCATGGTCACCGAAATAGATCACAGCCTTTCGTTGACTCTCAATATTTAGACTCAGAACTCTACAACATGTGTGAAACTATTGAAAGGTAATCGCAATTTATTGTTATATGAAATATTATTATTTATATACCCGCTATATGCAGTTTCTAAATTATTAATAAATTTTCAGTACTTTCATCCAAGTGGGTTGTGGAGAACCAGGTGCAATACCATCTACATCTAAAAATCATACATTTCATAATATAGAGACGTCGATTCAAGAATGTACACCATCTACTGTGAAAATGATGAAGTGTACTACTTGCAACGTTAATGTAAAAAAAAGGTATTTTTCCAATCATGTTAATAGTCATTTACATAAAAATAACTTATTTAAATTGAAACACTCCTTGGAAAACGTAGATATA
This sequence comes from Apodemia mormo, assembly GCA_036924255.1. Classification (NCBI taxonomy): domain Eukaryota; kingdom Metazoa; phylum Arthropoda; class Insecta; order Lepidoptera; family Riodinidae; genus Apodemia; species Apodemia mormo. The sequence continues at coordinate 10,537,540 of JAUPFN010000031.1, forward strand.
ATTGAAACTGCATTTAAAGACCGATTACTAACATATAGGATAGGTACGAATTCTTCCAAGGATTTTACAACCCCGGAATTATATTTTTCTTCAATCAATAACAGTGTTGTGCAACTACTCTCCGAATGTATAAAACAATTTACTACATTTAAGGTTAATTTTATATTGCGGGGGAGTTTTATTCAGCAAACGAAAGATTTAAAAAATTCATTTGATTTTCAGACTTCCAACTATATTGTTTGTATGAGTACTGATGTTAATGAACTAATTACATCTGTTTATAGTATCTTAACCAATAAAATTAGTGAATTTGAAAGGAAAGATAGTGGTTGGAGCCTTCAACACCTGACCGAATTAGATTTGAATGTAGGAAAGTTTAATCCCTGTCGGGGTAGTTCTTTTATTGAGCTTCCACGTGACATACGTTCTAAAAAGGCAGTTATTAATGTGAAAAACACAGATGTTCTTTGTTTCAAATGGGCAATTCTCTCCGCTTTATATCCTGCACAAAACCATTCTGATAGAGTCACTGCTTATAGCCAACACTCTAATAAATTAAAATTTAATCAAATAGCATTCCCAGTAAAATTACGTGATATTTCAAAATTTGAAATTTTAAATAATCTAAGCATTAATGTTTTTGGTTTAGAGTACAGTAAAAAAGAAAAAAAAAATATCGTAGTTGGGCCTTTACACCATACAAAACAACGTAGACCTGTTCACGTAAATTTATTGTTATTAACACATGGCAACACTAATCATTATTGCTACATTAAAAACTTATCTCGTTTATTGTCAAAACAAGTTACTAATCGAAACAATGCAATTTTTATTTGCGATGGGTGTTTACTATTCTTTACTAAGAAAGATGCTTTAATGAATCACCAAAAAAGTGATTGTATGCAAATCCGTACGGAAATTCCATCCGTAAATGCTTTAAGGAAGGATTGGTTTGGTACATTAACACACAGCAATAAGTTAAAATTTGAAAGCTATCACAGAAAACTAAAAATTCCATTTGTAATATATGCAGATTTCGAATCATTTTTAAGGCCAATTTATAGTTGTTCGAATAATCCATGTGCATCACACACAGAAAATGTACAGAAACATGATGTATATAGCTTTGGTTATTATATTAAATGTTCATATGATGATAGCATTTCAAAATATGTATCTTATAAAGGAAATGATTGTGAGTGTGTATTTATTCAGAGTTTAATTAAAGATTTAGAAAACATTTTAGAACGTAACACTTTCCGCAAATCACCAAAACCACTATCTGAACAAAATGTAAACTTTACAACACATGATAGTAAATGTTACGTTTGTGATTTAGATTTAAATTGTGAAGATTTCACCGTGTATGATTCATATACCGGCGAATTTAAAGGTTTTGCACATACAATTTGTGGTAAGAAATATGTAACGCCTGACTTTGTACCAGTCATATTACATAACATGAGCCATTATGATGCTCACTTTATAGTCCGTGCTTTACACGTAGTTGAAGGTAACATTCAAGTAATACCACAAAACAAAGAAAAATACATATCTTTTTCAAAAACTATAAAGATCAACAATCGTAGTATTAGTATACGATTTATAGATTCTTTAAAGTTTATGTCCAGTAGTTTAGAAAAATTATCTCAAAACCTAAATAATGAACAATTTATTGAATTACGTAAAAACTTTCCAAATAATGAGGACTTTGTACGTGTAAAGCGAAAAGGAATTTATCCGTATGAACAAATGCAATCATTTCATTCTTTAAATTTAACAACGTTACCCCCTAAGGAAAGGTTTTATAATTCAATGTCCGATTCTAATGTGTCAGATGAAGATTATAAACATGCAAAGGACGTGTGGCAACATTTTAAATGTAAAAATATGGGTGATTATTCCGATCTATATTTAAAAACAGATGTTTTATTGCTGACCGATGTATTCGAGAATTTTAGAAATGTATGTTTAACTACTTACTATTTGGATCCATGTCACTATTACACAGCACCAGGGTTAAGTTGGGATGCCATGATGAAATTAACAAAAGTGGAATTGGAGTTATTAACAGACTTTGAGATAATTTCTTTTTTAAAATCAGGTATACGAGGTGGTATTTCACAGTGTAGTAATCGCTATGCTAAAGCAAACAATCAATACATGGAAGATTATAATAAGGAACAACCTGATTCCTATCTGATATATTTGGATGCCAATAATTTATATGGGTGGGCAATGTCACAATATCTTCCAATAAATAACTTTGAATGGGTAGATGTCAACACAAAATTCGATGTTTCTGACGATTCTGATTATGGATACATAGTAGAAGTAGATTTGGAATATCCTGAAAACCTACATGATACTCACTCAGATTTACCTTTATGTCCTGAACGTATTTGCACAGACCAATCTATTCACCCCAAATTAGTAACAAATTTAAATAATAAAACAAAATACGTAATTCATTACCGAAATCTTAAACAGTGTTTGTCACTGGGCTTAATACTTAAAAAGGTTCATAGAATTTTAAAATTTAGACAAAGTCCTTGGTTAAAACAATACATAGATCTTAACACATCTCTTCGAACTTTATCAAAAAATGAGTTTGAAAAAGATTTCTATAAGTTAATGAATAATTCAATATTTGGTAAAACGATGGAAAACATAGAAAAAAGAGTTGATGTTAAGTTACTTACCCATTGGGAAAATCTTGGAAAGACCCAAGGAGCTCAATCACTTATTGCACGTCCCGAATTTCATAGTCTTTCTATATTTTCCGAAAACTTAGTAGCTGTTCAACTCAAAAAGGTAAAACTTGAATACAATAAACCAATATATCTCGGATTTTGTATACTGGATATTTCAAAAACCTTAATGTTTGATTTTCATTACACCTATATGAAAAGTAAGTTTTTAAGCCCAAAATTACTATATACTGATACAGATAGTTTAATATACCAAATATATACGAAAAACTTTTACAGTGATATTAAACCAGATTTAGAAAAATATTTCGATACTTCAGATTACCCGGAAAATAATATTTATAATTATAACCTGATAAACAAGAAAAAAATCGGGGTTTTCAAAGATGAAAATAATGGGCAAATATTTCGTGAATTTGTTGGGTTGCGATCAAAAATGTATTCAATGATAGTTGATAATAAATTAATAACTAAAGCTAAGGGTGTTAATAAGAGTGTTACTAAGAAATTAACATTCAAAGATTTTGAGTCCTGTTTAATGAATAACACAATCAAATTAGCGGAAATGTATAGATTCAGATCGATTAAGCACATAGTTTTTACTCAAAAAATTAATAAGATTTGTTTGTCTTCTAATGATACTAAAAGGTATTTAATACCTAATTCAACAGACACCCTCGCATGGGGGCATTATTCAATAAGATAATTTAAAGAAATTGTAAATATTTTTGTTTGTAATTTGTAATAAATGTAACGTAGTTTTAAGTATTTTTAATATTTGTAACTGTAGTTTTAAGAATATAAACTCCGTAGCACTTAAGTGAAATGACATACTTTGTATAGTAATAAGTTTCTTTCTATAAAATAAATAAATAAATAAAATAATTTGTGTAAAAATATGTATAGTATAAATGTGTTCTGAGCAATAAATTTATTAGTATATAAAGACTCTGTTTTATTTCTTCATATGCCATTATAAATTATTGTTTATAAAGAGGTAGACGTTTAATATAATACGGAATAAAAATGATTCACTTTATTCATCCATTCACATCGATAGTGGCTGGACCTAGTGGATGTGGAAAGTCTAACTTTGTTTCAAATTTTTTGACTTACATAAAAGATATATGTGATGTCAAGTTTGATAAAATATTATGGTGTTATGATGAAATGCAACCACTTTATAATAGAATAGATGTGACATATATCCAAGGAATACCTGATATGAATATGTTTAATGGGAAACACCCTCAATTACTCATTATCGATGATCTTATGAGAGAATCGGATGGTCGTATAGTTGATATCTTCACGAAAGGAAGTCACCACAGAAATTTAAGTGTATTTTACATAACCCAAAACTTATTCCATCAGGGCAGAGGTCAGAGAGATATTTCTCTAAATACCAGCTATCTCATATATTTCAAAAATCCTCGAGATAGGACACAAATAAAACATTTGGCCCGTCAGGTGTTTCCCGACAATCCAAAATTCGTGGAAGAATCTTACAGAGATGCTACTAATGAGCCTCATGGGTATTTGATGATAGATTTAAAACAAGCTACGAATGACGCATATCGGTTTAAGACGAAAATATTTCCCTTAAATGAACATTGTATAGTGTATGTACCGAAAAAAGGATTTAAATACGATTTGAACGATGAGATTCTTAATAGTATCCGATGAATGGTGTCGGTGAAACAGCGTCTACTGCAAAGTCCAGTAGAAAAATTTTATACACTTTTAAATCAAAATATCGCAAACTTTTAATACAATCTTACAGTGATAATGAATTAGATCTTATTTGTGAAAACCTTTATAAAATTTTTGATGGAAAACTTGCAGATGTCACTAAGTCTTCGGGTAACATTCTGCAGTGCAGTTGTTTTTTGATACCGTTTATAAACTATTTTACACCTTAAAATTTCTCAGTGTAGAGCTATGTCGAAAAGAGTGAAGACACATCAAGATTTATTAAGAGCTTTACATACACTGAAACCCAAACATCGTACAGCCTTATTAAAAGTCTGTAGCGATGAGGAAATAAACTGTATTTGTGAATGTATTTATAATGTTCTGAATGGTAAAATAATATTGAAGGAAACAGAAAAGTCTAAATTAAAGAAATATAAAAAGCTGTTGCGTTTGCTAGTGTCGAAGGGTAAACATAGGTTAAGAAAGCGAATCATTATACAGAAAGGTGGGGCTTTTCTTCCTATTATTCTTAGCACAGTATTAAGTGGATTATTGAATTACATAATAAATAAATAAAAACAAAATGGATACTACAAAGAAAATGATATTGATTGAACCAGACGCATTGGAGCGACTAAAGAAAAGAGAAAATATTTCTGATGATTCTTTGTCAAGATTAGACAAGGAAATGCAAAAAATATTAAAAAGTAAAATTGATGATCGTGAAAAATGGTCATTATACCTCCAAGAATTACAGAAATACTTACACTTAATACAAGAAGATAAAAAACCTTTAAAGTTACCTATCACAATTGAAGAAGTTAAAGACAACACAAGCGAGAAGCAGATGATTCCATTTGTAAAAGAGTTATCACCAGTTCAGGACGTACAGACACCGGAATCTCCGGATATATTACTAAAACACTACACGGCTGATTATTTGAAACGACTTATTCCTAAAACTTACAAAAAGAAAGGTAGCATTCTTTTAGATACTCTTTATAAAAATAACGATAAAATTTCCTGGAATGATGATGGTACTGTTGTGATCAACAAAGAACATTTACCTCAAAGCAATATAATAGATCTCATAAATATAACTCTCCGACCCTTAAAATATAAACCTGATGGGTGGGAAAAGTTTGCAAAAGCATTAAAAGATATTAAAGTACCACTAATATGTGTTGGTAATCCTGAAATAAATAAATTCATGAATGAATTGTATGTAGAAGATTTTCGTCTTAATACTCCTACAAAACTAAATACACCGAAATTATCTAAACCAGGAAGAAAAATAGATTGGGAAAGATGGACACCTTATTAGATATACATAGTACTTACTATGATATAGCAAATCCGGCGGGATATAGTAGTGTAAATGCATTAACTAGAGCAATGAAAGGTAAAATGAATCGAAAACAAGTTCAAGAATGGCTGCAAAAACAGGAAACTTATACTCTTCATAAACCTATAAAAAGAAAATTTCCAAGAAACAGATATATCTTATCAAACTTAAATGAACTCTGGCAAGTAGATTTAAGTGATATGAGAAAGTATAGTCAATATAATGATGGTTATAATTATATTTTGTGTGTTATTGATGTATTTAGTAAATATGCATTTGTTAGACCCTTAATTAAAAAGAATTCACAATCAATAAAAAATTGTTTTGAGAGCATATTTTGCGAGGCAAAGGCCACACCTAGTCACATACAATCGGATAAGGGAACCGAATTCGTATCAAAAGATGTAAGACAATATTTAATGAATAAGAATATTAATTATTACACAACGAATAACCCTGATATTAAGGCTAGTATAGTGGAAAGGTTTCAGAGAACTCTCAAAACGAAAATGTGGCGATACTTCACCCACAAAAATACATATAGATACATAGATATATTGCAAGAATTAGTCTATTCCTATAATTATAGTTTTCATTCGACTATAAAAATGCGCCCAGTTGATGTTAATTTTAATAATATAATGACTGTATGGCGTAATATCAACGAAGGACGATTACAGGGGAAAAAAATGGTACACAATAATCAGGATCCAAAATTAAGTATAGGCGACTACGTTAGAATTACTAAATATAAGCATATATTTAAAAAAGGCTATGAGACTAATTGGAGTGATGAATTTTTTATAGTGGCCTCGGTAAAACGTAAGCCTGTATTGATTTATACCATAAAAGATATTCTAAACGAGGGAATTGTAGGTACATTTTATGAGAATGAATTACAAAAAGTTTCTTATGACCCCACATCGTATTTTAAAATTGATAAAATAATAGGTTCACGTTATTCTGGAATCAGAAAAGAAGTGCTTGTGAAGTGGGTAGGTTATCCGAATAAATTTAATACTTGGGTTCCTATATCAAATTTAAAGAAAATATAATGGATAATAGTTTTTATTTAACGTTACTTAGTAACAGCTCCATGGGCTACTTTCCAGAAAACACAACAGCAAACTTCTTCACTAAACTACCTAAAACCATTAAGCTAGAAGGAGAATGGGTGGTCGGTCTAGTTGAATGTCACTATCCGTGTAGTATGTTAAATGTACAGGATCATGAAAATGTAGTATACATTTCTAAAAAAGTATATTTACCCGATTCAAAAACAGATTATGCTAACGTTGAATATAAATCCCATATACCAGCAACAAACTACGAAAATATTAGTAACTTCTTAAACGCATTCAATGCAAATCCTTTATTAAATGGGAAAGTAAAGTTTCAACACGATGAAATATCAAGACTTGTCGCCGTAACAAATATGACAAGTAACATTACTCGAATAACAGCTAACCCCAAATTGTCACTTCAACTTGGGTTCGAACCCAATACAAATTTTGTTAGGCAGAATATTGGTAAGTATCCAATAAACTTACATTTAGGTCTACCGTCACAACTATTTATTTACTCCGATATAGTACATCCACAGATAATAGGAGATGTAATGTCATCTTTACTGAGAATAATTCCATTAGATCCTACGAAATATATTTATGGAGCCTACAAAATTAATGTATTTTCTCCTGCACACTATCTTCCTGTTTTACGTAGGGAATTTGATGTGATAGAAATTGATATAAGAACGAGCATTGGTGAAAGAGTACCATTTCAATTTGGAACCTCATGTATTAAGCTTCATTTCAAAAAAATAAGTTCTTAATATTACATTAAATATATAAAAATGGTATGTCCCTATCATCACTATTACTCTGCACAAGCAGGATCTGGTGTAGGTATAATTTATAAAGGAACACCATATCAACGTGGACATGGCATAGGGAGTTTTCTAGGGGGTTTATTTAGGTCAGTATTTCCAATTTTAAAAAGTGGCGCAAAGGTTCTTGGAAAAGAAGCATTAAACGCTGGAGTTGGTCTTCTAAGTGATTTAGTTGGAGCTCAACCTCTTGATGAATCGATAAAAACTCGATTCCGAACCGCTACTTCTAATTTAAAAAGAAAAGCTGATGAAAAACTCGACTCCATAATGGCAGGATCCGGTTATAAAAATAAAAGGCAAAGACTTAAGTCTATCACTCACAAGAAGACATCAAAACAAAGAAGAACTCTTAAAGGAGCTCTCAAAAATAAAAAAGATATTTTTGGAAATTAAAAATGGCGTTCCTACACAATAATTCTTGTGAATGTGTGAAATCAGAATTGGATATCTTTGCTTTACCGACAACACAAACAAGTATAGAGAGTGGTCAATGGATGCAATATCGTCCGATATCATCGCTAACTGATGATGGCCCTATCGAGTTTTTAATACCTGGTGCTGGTGATGAATATATTGACTTATCACACACAATGATTAGTATCAGTGCACGAATAGAAAATATTGATTCATCAAGATTAGCTGTCGATGCCAATGTTGCACCTGTAAATAATTGGCTACACTCGCTTTTTAGTCAGTTGGATATTTATTTAAATCAGAAACTTGTTTCTCCACCAAATAACACATATGCATATCGTGCGTATATAGAAACTTTATTAAATTATGGTCCAGCAGCGAAAGCTTCCCATCTTACCTGTGGTTTATGGTATGAAGATACTCCAGGAAAGTTTACTTCGTGTGACGCAACTAACGAAGGATTTGCTAAGCGACAGCAACTATCAAAGCAGAGTTCAACTATTGAAATGATAGGTCATTTACATGGTGATATATTTAATCAAGGGAAATTTTTAGTTAATGGTATTGAAATGCGGTTAAAATTAGTTCGTTCGAAAGATTCTTTTAATCTCATATCGTCCACAGTAGAAAATAAATTCAAAGTTAATATAATAAATGCTTCGCTCATAATCCGTAAAGCAAGAATCAATCCATCAATATTACTTGCACACGAAAAAGTACTAGCAACAACCACAGCTAAGTACCCAGTTGCTAGAGCTGAAGTAAAAGTATTAACTATTCCATCTGGTGTTCAAGGGAAAGTTCTTGATAATGTATTTCTTGGGCAAATGCCTAAAAGGTGTATTATAGGATTCGTTAGCAATAAAGCATTTAATGGCAGTTTCGAAACGAATCCCTTCGATTTTAAACACAACAACCTCAATCTGCTTAGTGTATATGTAGATGGACAGCAAATACCACCGAAAACATTAACTCCTAATTTTTCCGACAATGCTTTTACCAGCGTTTATCATACATTATTCTCTGGGACCGGTATACACTTTTTAAATGAAGGTAATTCGATATCTAAAGAAGCTTTTGCAAACGGGTACTGTCTAATGGCTTTTGATATGACTCCAGACTTAAGTGCAAACTCTACAACTCATTGGAATTTAGTAAAACGTGGAAGTGTTAGAATAGAAGTACGGTTTGAAGGCACTTTGTCATCAACTGTAAATTGTATAGTATATGCAGAATTTGATAATGTTATAGAAATAAACAAAAATAGAGAGGTTATTATAGATTATAATAGCTAATCTTAATTTTAATTAATTTATGAAATTGTACTTATATATTATATTGCTAGTGTATTTACTGTCAATTTCATTCAGCATATCTTTAAAAATAGACGTTTTTAAAAATTAAATCCTATGATGGATTCTATAGAAATCCAAAAGTTTCTGGTTATGGTTAATGGTAGCTTAAAGCTTAATGTTTTTGCAGCTAATCGTATACCAGTACATGTTAGCTTACCCTTTTATTCTATATCAAATTTAGATCCTGATACAAAGCCTGGTTCTCATTGGGTAGCAATATGCATTGATAAACATGGTGTTGGGGAATATTTTGATTCTTTCGGGAGAAAGCCAACTGGTTATCATGAGTCATTTTTGGTAACAAATTGTAAGAAGTGGAATTATAATAATAAAGTAATTCAAAATTGTTTTAGTTCTATGTGTGGAATTTACTGTCTAGTTTTTATATATTTCAGATATTATGGAGTATGTATGTTTAACTTCACTAATATGTTTACTACTAATACTGTTATTAATGATAAAATTGTAAATAATTTGTTTAAATACTTTTTCTGTAATAAAATATAATTGATAAAGAAATTTCGTTGTATTATTTTACCCTGTATGTCATAGGAATACAAAAAAAAAACAAATGAGATAACAAAAATAAAACCTTTATTTAAGTATTCAAGTATTAATCACATTATTATCTCTAATTACATTGAAACTTTATACAATAGCATACTTAAAAAATCAGTCATTGAAAGAACAATATCAAGTATTTTTGTCGAAGTGATATTTTTTTACGTCAGGTGCATCGGCTATTTCCTTAGATATATCATAGATCACTTCATTGATTTTGTTGAGCCTATGACTTGCCGCATAATATTTAATCCGAGTGGTTGCATGTTTCCAATGATCAGTTGGGGGTATCCTCGCCAGTTTTTTTAGATCGTAAACTTCTATTTTTACAAAGTGTGTGGCTTGCGCCCCATCGTCGGTATTGGTTGATATGTATGCCATTCCACCATCTCGAGACGCCCTTCCAACGCAGGACGACATTTTTTTCTTCTTTTTGGCTGGCTTTTCAAATAGGTCGTCCAAACTGCTGCTGCTACGTGTTCTTTTTATTTTCAATGGCTGTGTCAATTGTAAATCTGACTCGTCGTCGTCAGACAGTGGATAATAATAATGTTTTAAAGTGTTCTCTTCAAGGATGCTCGAGGAATTCTGTAAAGGACATAATACCAAATATTAGACACTACGACATAGCTAACGTAAAATCCTAATACTATGTTATAAATCTAAAGTTTGTGCGTGTATATTTGTTACAAGTTCTTACACGCCTTAACGACTGAATATATTTAGGTAAAATTTCTGTTCAGTATACATGTAGTACACATATGTATAGATTTAACACATACATCATTTCTGTGTGTGCATGTAGGTATAAATATTATTTTCTAACCAAATCTGAAAAAATATGTGTACGTTCATCATACAAGTATACTTTCCTCTCCGGTGAAATACATGAATAATATTGTAAAAATATGAAACGACAAAAATATTATATCTACATTCATTACACATATTTAATATATAAGATATTATAAGAGCAATAAATGAGATACTTACATCCATATTATCGAAGTAGCACGTGAACACAATAACACACACACACACGTTACAATAATGTAGCACTATCTCTGTTAAAATAATTATTTGATATATTGTAGATGTGCTTTCATCCAAGGTTTATATAGGAAGTTTTAAGCAATTAACATTAGCGAACACGTTCTGTTACAAATCTTGTTGCTCATCACATTCGCATTAGCAATTATGATACAACATTCCAATGAATCGTTAGTGAAGTTCATACTTGTGTATTGCGAAACACCCACATACCTTAAGAGCATGTGAAGCTTTTGATACCGGAAGTGACCGATCCTGCTAGCCCAGACATCATGCAATATGGGTGTTTGTCAACAACACTAAATAAATACATTCAAACAAATCACCTCTGCGGCATAATGGTGCGGTGACGATGCTTGCCACATGAGGTCCTAGGTTCGATTCCTGGGTCGGGATTGTCACCTATCACGTTGTGGAACTTAGTATCTTCGGCTAATCGTGGGAGCATTAGTTGTACCTCTGTCTACCTCTTCGGGGATATGGCCGTGAAGATACTTTTTTACATGCATACAAGTACTGGAATATATTTAATAAGCACACAGACCCAGTAATAATAGCACCACCACAGCGACTAGCACTGATGATGTATGTAATAAGATGGGTCAAGGTGGTGGTACTCAACCTGGTCGAGACGTTGCAGAACTCACCAACTAGTCAGTACTCACGATGTTAATGATATAAATTACTATGAAAAAAAAAAGTAAAAGTCTTACAGGCTGCTAAAATGATAATAGAATGATCGCCATAATCGTGCTTTTGTCCGCTGAACAGGTGAATCGCAGTGGAACGTTAAGACGCTCGCTCTGCCTTCTCGACACGGGAATCAGCTTGATGATATTTATTTTATTCCATATTCATTAGTTGCAAGTGATACGCAATGCGAGACGTCCTAATGAGCTTTTAATAGTGCGATTGTGTGACGGGCGTTCGAGCTTAATGATAATGAGGTAATTAGATAACGAAGGAGAGCCAGGAATGCTAACTTTGCAACCGTGCGAGATATCAAAAAACGGATGCTTGCAATCGATCGGGCGTACCCGGAAACCCCCATTTTGACACCAAATTTTTTTTTTTTTTTTTTTTTTTTTTTAGTTTTGACCGACCACCAAGTGGGTCAGAAACACAGGTGGGACAGAAACAGGGATCCAGACCCAACGACCCGGGTGGTCGGGAACCAACGAATCCCTACTACTAACCTCGTCCTTTATATTGAAACAAGTCACTCTTTGGGTACAAAATTCTAAAAATGACCCACATTTTTAGAATTTTGTACCCAAAGGGTGACTAACGGAACCCTAAAAATTACCCAGTTATAAAGTCACCTGACATTACGGTAGTACTGAACTTTTCGCGTGTGAATTCCGACTCGCACTTGACCGAACTTTAGGATGTTTTCAACCTATTCTTTCCTTAAAAATCATATACTTTTGGATTCTTCACTACTCTCATTATGCCTATATTTATATTTATTAAATTCTTACATACCTGATGTATTGTTGTCCTTTTCTATCAAAACATTGTATATTTTCGTGGCTGTCTAAAATCTAAGACATAAAGTTTGTGAATCTATTAGGACAACTGCCATTTATATTATAACATTATAGACATATTTTATAGAATCAGGTGTTATTTTACGGATATCTATAAGTCAAAGAAAAAATAATTCAATTTGCAAACTTTTACGGACGAGTAACCTCTCACGAGTCACCTCTGCAATGCCTGGTCGTAAAATAAAGAAATCTGTTAGTTGATGACCGCATCTGCATATATGTATGTACATACATACTGACGTCATCGTTGATATAATCGGAAATGGTTCCTAAGACTTCAAACGTGTAAATCTAGTAAAAAGTTGATTTTCAAAAATTGGGGTGAAATCAGTGTCTTACTTTAGCGGGAATTTAAAAAAAGCATACCCTGCTATTTTAATTTCCTAATAAAGGCAAAAGAAATGAAATAAAATCACTGTAGGTCCGGGAAACTTATATCATAAAAAGTTTGATGGAGATGCGTGGATAATTGTACTGCTGAGTTATTGTTTATTCGGATCTAAAGGAACTTTATTCCATTTCTTACACTATTTTTTATTTTCCTTTAAGTGACATCGCAGTGGTCACACGTGAGAGTCCACGGAAGTTTGTAAAATTGAATTGCTATCCTTTATGAATTATATCCACTATGTTGCTTATATAAATGTATGTATTTAGAAATTTCTTACAAATGATTTATGTACAAAGTTTCTAAATACATTAATAAATTAATTATAAATTCATAAAAATGTATTAAATTCATAAAAATTCATAAAAATGTATTAAAATTTTAATAAAATTCTATAACTAAAAAATACATTGTACGGGCTGCCAGTTAGTAGCCTGTACACGTAGTTAGTTGAAGTTTGAGAAGGCGATAAATGAAGTGAGTAAAGTTGGTAGATACGCGTTGTTTATTATAATCGTTAAGTTAAACGACTCGCGCTCGCCGTGACTGTATCGCCTCTGTTTATTAATGCCTTGTCGGCCCTTTTTATATATATCACCAATGTACGTAACCGTACATACATATTATTATAGAATTTTAGATGTAGAAAACTGAAAAGATTACAATTTTGATAAGTTGAATATTTAAAAAAAAAAAATGGTTATTATAAAAACTGGTGTTATAAAATTTGAGAAAACTTAAAATCTGAACAATTTAGAAATTGATAAAAATCTGAACAAATTATAATCTGAATATTTAGAAAACTGCAATCCATTAATATTAAACTGTATTAAAGGTTATTATAATATTTAAATCTATATTTGACAATATACATTTGAAAAACTGAAAATCTTAGAAAACTATTGTTACTGAATATTTAAAAACTCGAAAATAAAAAATCAGTGAGTAAAAATGCTATAAAATTTTGTTTTTTAAAAAACCGAAAAATTTATAGTATGTCCGTATTAAGAATGCAGAATGCTGGCCAATCAACCAATCAAATCATTCATAATTAGAATGTCAAGTTTACAATGATTATATAGAGTGATTTGATTGGTTAATGGGGGCCGGCGAATATCGATGACTCACTGTATTCTTAACATGAACGCACTGTAGAAAGCCGATAAGCTGAAATCAGTTTTTATAAATATACTGAAATGTAATAAAATAAAACAGAAATAAATAAATAGGGAAAGAAGTTATAGAACTTCGGAATATTTAAAAAACTGAACATCTTGGATTAATTATTTTATTTACTTATCTGACAAAATTGTTGTTGTATGATCAAAAAAAATGTAAATATTGTTATATCTTATTTAAAAAAAAAGTGTGAATATAAATAAAACATGAGCCATAAATATTTATTTCGTTGAATCTTCCTTGAATGTATGCTTTCCAGTTGGATAGTAAAAGAAATGTTAACCAGTTAAAAATATTTGTAAGGGGTAATTCATAATAATACTATAAACGCAAAAGTTTATCTGTTTTTTGTTACGTGTTTATGGTTTAACTACTGAACCGATTTTGATAAAATTTGTCCAGGAGATAATGGAAGACTTCGGGTCCAACATATGCTATATTTTTCCATAATCGTTTTTTTTTTTTAATTCAGTTAATAAGAGGCAAACATATTATAAAAGAAACAAAATATGAGTTGGAAACTAGTTTATCTTAATGTCTTCTTAATGTATCTAAGTATACATATGTATGTAGTAAAACACTATTTCCAAGCGTAATAAAAACTCAGCTAGTGTTGAGTTTTTGAAAATTGTGCCCTATAAATATTTCTACGTTTAAAAATGGTACCCTACAAATTCTCTTATTTTAAAAATTGTGCTCTACAAATTCTCTTAATTTAAAAATTGTACCCTACTAATTCCCTTTATTTAAAAATTTTACCCTACAATATCTCTTAATTTAAAATTTGTACCCTACAAATTCTCTTAATTTAAAAATTGTAGCCTACTAATTTTCTTCGTTTAAAAATTGTATCCTTTAAATTTTTCTTTGTTTAAAAACTGTACCCTACAATTGTTCTTGGTTTAAAAATTCTATCCGATCAATTTGCGTTAAAAATGCATTAAAAAATTGTACCCTATAAATTTTTTTCTCGTTTAAAATTGTATCTTATAAAAATATAGAAATACATTGGTAATAAGATGCTATTACCAGCGTATCTCTATGTTAAGACTGTACTTACCAAACTGTTATTTAAGAATTAGTATTATTAATGAATTAGTATTGTAAACAGTGTCTATGCAAATTAATGGTTATATTATATGGTTCTTGTAAATATTGTAGTGTTAATTCGGTGCGTACTTATTCATGTATTTGCATGCGTATTTAAGTTGTGAATTAAAATTGACGACATACAATTTTAAATTAAATGTGTATTTAAATTTGTGTTATAGCACTCAACCCAGTGCCTTGGAAAACTTGAAAAGCTTAAAAAATAACAAGGAAAAAATTCGACATGCTAGGATTTGAACCTGCGACCCTCTCTGAAGCCGGAACGTTGTAACCAACTGAGCCAGTGTCGACTGGTTCAAAGTGGCGAAACTCTTTTGCTATGTGATCGATTCCGTTGGTTAGAGCGTCCCGGCTTCAGGGAAGGTCGCAGGTTCAAATCCTAATGTCGAAATTTTTATTTGTTTTTTTTGCTTATATTTCCTTTTAACGGTTTGGCTGGAAGAAATCTCTGTTACTAGAGATAAACTCGCCCATTATACTTTTTGTTTTATTGTTTTGGTTTAGTCATCTATTAGTGATGTAACGGATATTCGCAATCGCATTCGCAATCGCGAATATTCGCATATTTTTCAATATTCGTATTCGCATTCGCATTCGCGAAAATTATGCGAATATTTAGCGAATGTTTTAATAGCTAAAAAGGAGTTTATTATATGCATGATGCATATGAAATAATAATACAATTGATAACACTTAGATATTTTTATTAAAGCATACTTCTACATTCTAAATAAAAGTCTCATTTATGAAAAAAAAAACTTCAGAGATCATATCAAATCTAACATTAATCAGCCTTGTTATAACTATGTAAGGTTTGCATTCATTTAGTAGTATATTATTACTTTACTTGCATTTTTAAATAAAGTTTACAATTTCTATTTACTAAAAAACTAAACAATTACTTAAAACAAAAATTATTAAATATCTAATGTATTAAGTATTTATAACATTTGGCCTTAAAATGTATATTTTTTCATTCCACTTTATGTATCTGAGGAATTAAATAATGAATAAAATATAAACTTAAAAAACAAAAGAACGAATATTTAACTATTTGTGAATAAACCTTTTTTCAAAAACAAAATTATAATTATTTTTATTTTAAACTAAAGTTTCTAATACTTGTTATGTTAACATTTGGTTTCAATTGCAAGCTATTTATCTATGTATGAAAATAATGATATACAAGTAATAAGAAGGTACACAAATAGTTTTTGTAATAACATGTTGACTATTTAATTATTAACTTTGTTGTAATTTTTAATTCTTAATAATTAAGTTTAAGCAATGGAATGTTAAATTTTAAAAATAAAAGTTTGGAGGCTCTTTCTCCGTGCAGCCTGTTTCGGTGAGGTGTGTAAAGTAGTCCAGCTCCACTAAAAACTTTCACTGGGGACACTTGTGGGCGGAGTTACCAAATATTCTCTGGCTACTGGAGAAAGAATGCCATATTTGTTACCATTTACTTTCCACCAAAGAAGTGGGTCTTCTTCATTTAAAATACGTTTATCCAAAACATATTCATTAATACTTTTTTTAATTAATACTTCTAATGGATTTGGAATTTTGGAAATTTGGAATTATCTAGTTCTTCCTCGCTTTCACTTGAGTCCATCATCATTTTCATAGTTTCTTTTAATGTCACTGATTTTTCTGAAAGACTGGTACTGGAGCCCAAGTTCTCATTATCCTGATTCCTTATTTTAGGACGCTTTGGCTTGGAACATGACGGCAAACTTATGTCCTCATCTCCAAGTGAATCTAAAATATTTTTTATGACTTGATGTTTTGTTGAAAGATTTTTGAAGAATTTCGTTTTGTATCTAGGATCAATAAACGTTGCTGTAGCAAATAATATGTCGCTTTCTAAGTGAGAAAATCTGTGTCTCATTTCTTGTTTTAAAACAAGTATAGTGTTCCTAATGCACTCGTCAGATGCATCATATTCATCAATCACCTTTTCCAGAGTGGCTAATAATGGAATCACAGATGATATGCAAACATTGGCTGCACTTAGTTCTCGAGTTATTTCTTCAAAAGGTTGAAGCAATGTTATCAATTTTTCCACAAGTATCCATTCTTCTGAAGTTAGTTGTGAAATTTTGTTGCTGGTGGAAGCATAAAGGCACAGCGAATCTTTGTTTTTCAAAATGCGTTCTAGCATGTAAAAGGTGCTATTCCACCTCGTAACACACTCTTGGATTATCTTAAGCTTTGGTTGATTAAGCTTTTCTTGCAGATTAACAAGTTCATCTTGAGCTACATTCGAGTGGTGAAAATGTGTTGCTATCTTTATACATTTGTTAATGGCTGCAATGATAGATACTTGTGACTTAAGCCCTTCTTTAACAACAAGTTGGATTTGGTGCGATAAACAATCAATGTTTTTAATACTTAATAAAGAAATACCTTTTTTCATGTTAGTGCCACCATCTCTAACAATACATAATACGTTTTCTTTGGGAATTCCCCATGATGACAACATAGTTTCTAACTTTGCCGCTATATTTTCTCCTGTATGTCGCTCATCATTGAATACTTCTGCTTTCAATACAATCATTCTTCGTTCAAAATTATTGGTAATTCCGTGACAAGTGAAACTTATCAGCGACACTCCAGAGCAAGAATCAGACCAGATATCAGTTGTTAATGATAATTTTTCAAATGATTTGGTTAATTCCAGAACTTTATCTTTTACCTTGCCGTACAAATTCTCACAAATTAAGGAAGTAAAATATTGCCCACTTTTTAAATTATATGAAGGGCATACTTGGTTAATCAATCTCACAAATCCAAGACATTCCACAAAACTAAACGGTAAGTCCTCCAGTGCGATCATTTCGCCAATCAAATTACCCAGCACCAAAGACTTGGTGTTGTTGTTATCCCACTTTTTTTTTCAATGCAATCACTCAAACACATTTGCCTAAGGTCACTTTTGGTACATTGCCGCGAAGAGGACGCCAAAGAATTAATTTTAGCAGCACCTTGCTTTTCATGTTCTCTTTTTTTCAATTCTTCATATTCATTTTTGTGTTTAGCTTCCAGGTGATTTCTCATAGCACTAGTGGTCCTGCCTTTGCGCGAGTACTTTTTATCACACAACTTGCAATTAACATTTTCAGCATCACATATTGTAAAATAAGTCCAAACTTCGCTGATGTGTGATTTACTCATGTTTTTATGCCACTTTGTCCCTTAAATATCAATTAAATTTGGAAAATAACATAAAACTAACCTCAAAACAAAACAAAACTTTAACATCAGCTCGGCTATGTTCAATTTAAACATGGCCGACATGAAACGCCAAACCTGTCAAACATTTTACGCGCGCTTTTTTTGAAATTTTAAAATATTCGCATTCGCATTCGCGAATGTTGAAGATAAATATGCGCAATCGCATTCGCATTCGCGAATGTGAAAAATCCAACATTCGTTACATCACTATAATCGATATAAAAAGCCCAAGATGGAGTCCCGAACAAAACTGACACCCAAAACTGTCCCTAATTTCACATAAGTAGTTATAGATATGGCAAAAATATATGTTTTTGCATATCAAACCATAAGTGCAAGATTTATAATTGTTTTTATAAAGCAATGTACAAAAAATAATAAAATTGAGTGTCACAATCGACGCGATTCTTTTTGAAATGAGCGCACGATTTTAAATTGCGCGTTTATTTTTAGAGGGCGTTTTTGAGACACTGAATGTGCATCTAGGGTTTTTTATATCAATGGTTTTAGTGATTATTGTGTACAATAATCACTAATACAAAACAAAAGAAACAAATTTAAATAACTGAATTAAATAAATAAATACAGTAATTCAACTTTTTAAGTAATATTAAAGTATCTTCACGCCCATATCCCCGAAGGGGTAGGCAGAGGTACAACACGTGCACCCACGATTAGCCGAAGATACCTGGTCCCACAAATGTGATAGGTGGCAAGCCCATCGCCAACCGGACACTTTCCAATCCCGGGCAACGTTGTGTTTATAATAGTAATATTGCTCTCATGTATTATGTATCTATCGAAGAGCTGTCATTATAGACATCCTACATATTTTTCTCTCGTGCTTATTAGCTTATCTATTTATTTACTCATATTAATCATTGAATTCAGCCATGTGTGTCGGTGTGAAGTAGTGATGGGATATTGTTACGAAAAGAGCAATCGTTTGAAATTTTTCTAATATTATGCTATTGCGCATTTGATTTTCGTGGTGTAACAGGAGGTACTATTAAATAGAGAGATTTAGTAGTTCCTCGCCATTATTATTCGAATATTAATCGACAAACTACTAAGTGTACGCACGACGCACCACATGCTGCTTGCGGTAAACTGCGTTTGCTGCGGCATTTTAAAAATAACTTAATGCGTACTAGTATAGTGATTTAAGTGCACATATCTGGAGGCTACCCTTTTAATACTTACTTGAAACAAAACTTTAAATACTGCTGTCATCTTCTGAGGTCTTACCCTCTCTTTCTAACATCCATACTAATATTATAAATGCGAAAGTAACTCTGTCTGTCTGTCTGTCTGTCTGTCTGTTACGCTTTCACGGCCAAACCACTTAACCGATTTGGATAAAATTTGGTACAAATATAGTTTGAGACCCAAGAAAGGACATAGGATAGTTCTTATCCCGGAAATCCCACGGGAACGGGAACTATCCAGGTTTTTATTTTAGAATGTTTTCCACGCGAACGAAGTCGCGGGCATAGCTAGTAGTTGTATAAAAAGAGATGGCGAGACCTCATAGAATGAGATATAACGTAGGTATTTATTTCAAGTGATTAATACGAGTGTTAGCCCCACCTATACCTAAATACTTCATGGCTGCACTGCGCTACGTATTATTAATTAAAGTTACCACGGCAACTGTTAGTCAGCCGATAAAAATCGAATAACATAGATTGTTATCG
This sequence comes from Apodemia mormo, assembly GCA_036924255.1. Classification (NCBI taxonomy): domain Eukaryota; kingdom Metazoa; phylum Arthropoda; class Insecta; order Lepidoptera; family Riodinidae; genus Apodemia; species Apodemia mormo. Next base: position 10,557,723 of record JAUPFN010000031.1, read on the forward strand.
ATTAAAATGAACAAACGAATAATTGGATTAGTTTAATAATCGCTCATCTCTATTTTGAAGTAATTCACATATTATTGAACACTGATACAGCGTATGTTATTGTATGTCGTCATGTAATGTACCTCTAATTGTTGTAGCAAATATTACGCTTGAATATTATCAGTATGTTTGTTGTACAGGGAAATTTTATGTAATGTATCTAAATGAAATATATTTTGAGCAAATTAACTTGCTTTTTTTTTAAACATGCCTACTATTTTTGAAATGAAAACTTTTATAGACGCGTTAGACGATTATTGGTAGGTGGAAATCTTATGAATTCGCGTCAGCAACATGCTAATCTATACATATAATAAAATCGTAGGAAAGTCAAAACTGTACATTGAATATTTTTTTAAAAGAATACTTGGGGCGTGATCTACAATCGATATCAAAGCCAAAAATATAGTTTTTAGAATTTTTGTCTGTTTGTCTGTATGTATGTCCGGGGTAAACTCAAAAAGTACTGCATGGATTTACTTCAAATTTTGCATGAATATTACTAACAGGTCGGGTCAACATATAGGCTACATATTATCACGCTATCACCTACGGGGGAGGAGCAGTGCGGAGTAAACGATGTCCGCGTGGACGAAGTCGCTGGCAAGAGCTAGTGTTTAAATAAAATGATGAAATTTTAATTTTTAATATATTTTTTATATTATAAAATAAGAAACAAGCAGATGGCTATTCTGATGAAAAAAAGCTAATATCAGTTTTGTTAATACACTTGTACTGTTTCACAAATTACTTTAAATTTAATTAATATCACCAACCGGTTTCGCCTTTTACGGCATCTTCAGGGCTATGACACTTTTGTAAATATATTCTTAACGTACTATATTTACAAAAGTGTCATAGCCCTGAAGATGCCGTAAAAGGCGAAACCGGTTGGTGATATTAATTAAATTTAAAGTAATTTGTGAAACAGTACAAGTGTATTAACAAAACTACAAATGGAGTTTCACCAAGTGCCGACGATAAATAGTGTAAAATACAAGCTAATATCACCTATAGACACCAAATATGTTTATGGTGCGTTGCTATCCGTGTGGCGGGATGTTTGAAGATATTCTGTAACTGGATTAAAAACGCAAAAATTTTCCGGAACTCTCCATTGTAATTACGGTAGAAGATACAGAAATCCGGTTCCCCTTTGAACAATAAACCAAATGCCAATTGCCAGACAGTTCGTAAACGGCCTGTTCGTAAAAAACATATTTTGAATTTTCAAACTGATTGTAAAATCCCCCGGTTGGTCTATTCGTCAGTGAAGCCTGGACCAAGCGGGCCCCATTGCAGAAAAGACCAACTGTTGTTCTGCCAGGCATGTCATAAAAGTCACTGATGGTTACAGCGTGGCACTGCCATCAAAACTACTAGATGGTAGAATTCCGCAACATCTCGCCCGGGTATTTGGTAACACCTCTTTATCTATTTCTGCCACAATAGCGCCAATGCTTGTCATGCGTGTTCCAGTTTAAAGGGCAAGGTAGCCGGTAGACGTATGCACATGGCATTGCCAGTAGCGGCGTTAGGGTAGGGCGCGGTTGGGCGGCGGCCCAGGGGCGCCTCTTGACGATTCTTTATAATTTCCCACGGGCGCCCCTTCATAGTTCCCTCGCTTATTGAGCGAGGTCTACTTACTCGTAATTTTCCTAAACTTTAGGGAAAAATTGTTAAGTTGGCAGCACTAGGATAGTAGTTTTCTATCCAATTTTTTAATAGATGGTTATTTTTAAATAGTTGGTTATTTCATTGTACCCCTTGCCTTTTTTCGTATGTAATTCAATTGCAGTTAGGGGGCACCAAAGAAATCTTGTCCAGGGCGCTGCTAGTGCTAAAACCGGCACTGGGCATTGCCATCCCGCCACACTCATAGCAACGAACTGTTAACATCTTTGGTGTCAATATATGATTAGGGCAGCCATCTGCTTGTTTGTTATCTAATGATAAAAAACAATAAAGTGGTGGACCCTGCCGGGCATCCTTGAAACTTCTCGTTAAATTAAGGTATTTTAAGCTCAAAGGAGTAAAAATTATTAGTATAGAATTTTTCAATTCAATCATCTAGTGTAGTAAATATGTGGGTACCTATATCGGATTTTGAAAGGCTGATTTCAATTTAAATCAATTTTTAATAATTTGAATAGCAGTCAATGCAATTTTTGATTTTAAAAATGTTGTTTTAGCTACACAATCGATAGGTTGAAAAAAATCTGTGTAATGAAACAAAAACTTCGTCATTGATAAATTCCAAATAAATTAACTGATTTTGATCAAATTTCCTGTATTTGACGCAATTTTTTTATAAGAAAAGCTGATTATATTTTTTTTTTGGCATGGGCGTTAAGCAACTGCCATGATCAAGTAAAGCGAAGAAACATTTTTTAGATAATAAACTAGGATTTGGAATTTGGATTGACAGGAAAATAGAGGATCAGGAACAAATCAAAATAACGTAGATACTAAAATTATAAATTATTTACAACAATAATACTTAAATATATTTATATAATATTTACAGAGATAATACTTAGTCATTTGTATAATATTTACAAGTGAGTTAATATTAATTTGGTATTAAAATCGCCAACCGGGCACTTTTATCTAATTCCGAGCAACGTTGTTTTTATCAGAAATCAACACCGTCACTATATTCCGATAAAACTACCCCACGATACTGAATCACTAAACTAAAACACTTCCTGTATACTCTGATCATCCCAACTATCGCTTTCAAATCGCTATATAAAACTGAGTTACTATCTGCCAACACATCCTTATCTTTATACAAGGTAAAGTTCGACCATATTCCTGAAAGTTCCGAAAATAAATCATAAACAATCTAGACGTAAACAAGACATAGTGTATGCCACATTGCAGAAGATCCATTATGGCAGAGCTGCCAGTAACGGCGGCTGTTGTTTATAATGTTCTAGATTACTCGCAACAATACTAATTTTGCGAAAAATTTAATAATAATTAATGAGAGTGAGAGTATCACCCTCTCGTAGAAAGAAATGTGTTCTGTGGTATCACCGGTCATTTCCCTGGTCTCCACCTAAATGTGAAATGAAAGCCATATCTACCTCCACCTCTATGTGAAACATAGGTTCAGTGGCATTTCATGTCACAGCAAACGCGGCAATCCGCCATACGATTAATCGAGTCGAATATGGTCCTTTAGAAGACTCAGCGGCTTAACTTCCCTGTCTAGTCCTACGTAATGACGTCGTTGCTGGTTACTGTTCCGAATGTGACAGTTATAGACAATACACATAATATAATTTTCATAGATATGGAGGTTTATATACTCAAAGCTTGAATCGTAATATTGTGATTGTGATCTCATGTAATCCATGTACCTACCAACACCCTGGCCCAACATGTTTTTGCCTTTATCAAAATAAGTAAAAAAACACTGCCATTTGCGATGTCCAGTGTGGCCCTTTTAAATAAAACTACTACAATAGAAGTTTAAACAACTATTGAAATATATTTGAACTCTTTACAGAGTCTTCTTAGGATTGGTGTTATAGTTCTATATATTATCTTAACGCCAATTGCTTTAGGAAGAGGTAACTGAGTGAAAACTTCTTTGCGCCCTCTTTATTTCCAACTTTTTTTTTTTAATAAGGAGCTTCGTTCCTATCTAGTGTCCGACGACACCACACGGTTTTCTTTTTTCACACTTATTTGGCTAAATACATATTATTAACACATTGCATTTTAATATGATAATTTAAAGAGTAGTTTTTTATGGCTTTGGTAGATTGTAGTAGATTTTAAAATACGCCGTGTGCTAAATATTGTTTACGCATGGCCACACTGATTAAATAAAAATGATGGAATTTTGATTAGAGTGCGCGGCATAAAAACTTTACGCTTATTTTAAATAATTTTATGTATAATATCATAACCATTATTCATTAAATTTTAGATTATTTTTTATTTACTACTTAATCGAAAAGAGGGTTTAATTTCGTTGCGTAGTAAGATTTAAATGACAATTGACAGTTGTGTTGTGAGGTTATTTACGTTTTCGAGAAGTTTAATACAGTGAAAGTGTAATTCAATGGATTCAGGACCGGCTCAAGAAGTTACCGAACTTTTAAGACAATGGGAAGAACAGCATACATCTCCAAATTACGATCCAATCCAGACATTGACAAGGTGAGCAGGTTTTGATAACAAGTAAGTGTCAAACCTAGCACATTGTTTGAATTTTATTACGCTTCTATGCCGGTATAGCCAAGGCAACAAGTGTACCATTCTTTTAAATTAGGATTTTAGAAGACAGGATGTAGGCACATCTGAATTTCCTAGGTTATGACAAAAAAAATAGTATTCTGATTATGCCGAAGCCAGATGCTAATACAGTGCTATGTAAACAAATTTTTATTTGAAATTTCCGAAGTTATATATCATATTTCTTAAGCTTAACAAATGCTCTAAAATAAATTAAAACTGAAATGTAACACAACACCAAATATTATGGATGGATCTGCAAAAAAAGTTGTTAATCTAATCATTATATTTAATCACTTATTTTTATTTCATAATATTTCACAATATTACTTTTTATTTTTTTAATAACCAGCTGCAGTATGCAGCCCACTGTTATAAAAGTTTTTGGCGAATCCCGTGGGATCAAAAATTTTTCCAGCATTAAAAGTAGCCTATGCGCTATTCCAGGTCATCATCTACTTGAGTGCCGAATTCCATTTAAATCCGTTCAGTAGTTTTTGCATGATTGAGTAATAAACATTCAAACATTCAAACTTTCACATTTATATAATTAATATAGACACCGTCATTCATCATTATTGTTATGAACTCTTATAATATAATAATAATGAGAATAAATCATATGTTTAACCGGTGAAGACCCTGAGAGGCCCATTCGAGCTGTGTCAATATTTTGTGGAGTTCGGTTGACAACTAATAGGCTCGATCGAGCCAGGGTCCCATTTGATTTAGAATCTTCAAAAACTAATAATGCAGATTATTTTAGTATGAAGGATTTGTGTGGCATATGCTTCTTGGTAATCATTTGTTCAAAATATTCAAATTGTCTATGATTATTTAGTTTGTAAAATTATTTCACTTAAGCGCCAACATTAATTGATGCATGTGTCTTGTGTAATTAATGTTTTTTTTGTTATGAAAGGTTTATTTAGCTTATAATGATTGTATTTAGTTGTAAGAAATAAATCATAGTAACAAAAAATAAGGACCGGTAATAGTCGGTTATCATGTAACTGTTTTTTTCAGTTAAATTACAATAATATTAGGTTGTACCATTTTTTCAAGTAAATTATAACAATATTACTTTATTTTAATGCCTAATAGGTAATAGATATATCAATTAGTAAATGCTTGTTTATAGAATGATAAAATATTAATTGGAAAGTAATGACACTTTTTATACATTGTGCCAATGTGACGTTATGACTGTTGAAAATGCGAGATAGTTCCTTGCCTAGTAATTATTTTGATTTTGATTTTTCTCAGTTGTCAACCGGTTTAGTAATTATTTTTATAAAATAGTTACTAGCACTTTTTTCAAATGCTATGACAGGTAAGGGTTTTTGTTAAAGCTGACACAAGCTGAAGTCTTACACAAAAGTATGAGAATGTAATTGAAGTCTATAAAAGAAAAGTCACTGGCAGCATTTTTTGATAAGATTATGAAAACTATGTGATAATATTCTCCTAGTCACTGTTTATAAATTTTGAAAACACAGGTTTGAACTTGCAAAATATGTAAATTTTATATTTATAAATAAATTATTTTGTAGATAGATACCCCCTTGTTGGTTCCGGGCTCCTTTGAAGAATAGACCAACTGCAGTTCTGTCGGGCAGGTCGTATAAGGTGATCGATTGGCTATGCGAGTCACTACCATTGTGGCTACTAGGTGGTAGAGTTCTGCATTGTCTCGCCCCGGTCTGGTACCACCGCCTTGCCTATTCCTGCAACAATAGCGTCAGTGCTTGCCGCTGTCGTGTTATGGTTTGGAGGGTAAGGTAGCCGGTAAACTTATGCATGTGGCATTAGACCTCTCCACAAGATAGCAACGCACCATTAACATCTTTGGTGTCTATAGGAAATGGTTGACTCTTTCCATCAGGAGACCCATCTGCTTGTTTGCTATCTTATAATGTAAAAAAAAAAACAAATATGATTGTAGATATTATACTGTCAAGTAATTTTTTGATTAATTATGATTGTAGATATTTTAATGTCAAATAATTTTTTGATTAGATATTTTATTGTCAAGTAATTTTTTGATTAATTATGATTGTAGATATTTTAATGTCAAGTAATTTTTTGAGTAATTATGATAGTAGATATTATAATGTCAAGTTTTGTTTTGTTTAATTATGGTAGATATTTTAATGTCAAGTAATCATTAAATAAGTTTATTGATATCTCGAACAATGTTTTATATCGATATTTACAACTATAATATAATCATCAGATAATTACATAGGTAATACATATCATGAGCATGAACAAAGCTTGCAATTTTTGAATGTTTATTTAAGCTTAATGTATAAAAAAACTCCATTATTACTATATTTATCATGTAGTATCATCTTAATTGGAAAATATGCATTATTATATTACTTATATAATATTTAGCATTATGATGTAAATCATATAAAGTGGTTGAGTGATATATTAATTAAAAATAAAGTTATAAAGTGAAATTAATGTACAAGTGATAATTTAATTGTGTAATAATAATTAAATTTTACCAAGTGCCGATGATGGTAAGTATAGTTTATTTAAGGAGACCACTGTATTTTGAAAATATTAAGATATGTTTACAACTCAAATATTATATTGAGTGAAAAAAGTTGTGGAGTAAAATGTGTCTAATAATATTGTGTGCTACAGAAGCATGAGGAAAGATTTACAAAAATAATAATATTATTATTGAATGAGATCCATAAAAGTTTTAAATACTCTACATTACCTTTATGCACATTTATAAAATCCAGTAATTATAGTACATAGTAACAAATAGCAAATATTTATTATACATATACACATATTCCTTTTATAAATTACTAGCTGCAAGAATCAGAAATCAAAAATCAGTAGTACTTTATTCAATAAAACTTTTTACAAGTTATTTTGACATCCTGGAGTTTGGTGCGTTGTAAAAGTTTTTGGTGAATCCCATGAAACAACTTATTTTTCTTAGATAAAAAGCATCCTTTATGCTATTCCAGGTAATGTTTGCGGAATTTCACCTAATTCTTGTCAGCAATTTTTGCTTCATTAAGTAATGAACATCCATCCAAACGTCGAAACTTAAAATATTAACATAGATTTGATAATGTAGCAGGTAATCTTATATATTCAAAAATGAAATGAAATGAAAAATTGTTAATTGCAAGAATATAAGTTATTAAAATAATCTAAAGCTACCAACATATTTTACCATGATATGGTGTGCAAATATTTAAAAATTATCATATGTGGTTTAAGAATTTAAATACTACTTATTAACACATTTCTAGATATTACTTACATTAATAATTATATATATATTGGATTAAAATGTTATCAAATTAAAAATATTTATACATGCACTTTTGATAAGTAGATTTTTTAGAATTTCAACCGGATCGAAATGCGACCACACACTGAGAAGATCCTGCGAAAAAAACTCAGCAGGCTTGTCTAGGTTTTCTTATAATTTATAAATAGCATTTTTTGTTCAATTAAAATCACTGGCAAATAGATAATGTAATAAGTAGTCAATATATCAATATCAATAATTTTTATTCAAAGTAGGATACATTTGTATCACTTATTGAATGTCATATACATTTCAAAGATAAATTAATAGTAAGTTTAAATAACATGTCAAAAGTAATAGCAAAAATTATATAATAAGAATATGCCAAAAAAAAAAGAGTAACTTATGGCTACTCTTTTTTTAGCAATTTTTCCACGCAAAATAAGTTGCATACACACTAAATATATACTGCAGAAGAAAAATTTATTCATATAATCTTATATTCTTACAGGATAGCAGAAATAATAGAAGCAGAAACAGAAAACTTTATGAAAAAAGACCCAGACCCGTTTGATGAACGTCATCCCTCCAGAACAGATCCAGAATGCGCATTGGGACATGCACTCAAAGTTATGTTTAAGAAAGATAATTTTATGACTAAGGTAAATATTGATTGCCTTTTTTATATATCATAAGATATCAAACAAGTAGATGACTTTCCTGATGGAAATTAGATAACCATCACCTACAGACATCAAAGATATTAATAGTGAGTTGCTATCTGTCGGGTGGCCAATTGTATAAATTTATTGCCTACCTTACCCTTTAAACTGAAATGCAACAATGACAAGCACTGAAGCTATTGCGTAGGAATAGGTGAGACGGTGGTACCAGATCTAAGTCAAAGTCAAAAGTCAAAAGTCAAATTATTTTATTCAAAATAGGATTCACAGTAATCACTTTTTGAAAGTCGGTTTTTACATGTTATTACGTTATAATACAGGAAGACATTATCTATACCTATTATCTATACTTATAGATATATCCACTATACAGTCTATTTCTTTTTCCGTGTCTTTTTAGGTAAACAAAGTCCACTTGTTGTAAAAACACCAAAGTTTCACATCAATCATATACATTGAATTAAATATGATTAGATTATCGTATTCATTCAAGGTAAAGGGTTTGTTTGGCACTAAAAACTGTTTCTAATATATTATTTTATCATATTTAATTTACGAAAACTTATTAGAATACAAAATTTATTTCCACAGTTGAAAAATACCATGTGAACTTGACATGTCGAATATCCAATTGTCTATGAAATTGATAGACACGTGCATTAATGAACGAATTTGAATGACTAATTGAATGATTCTTATCAAAGATAAATATTCCTAAACTACGACAAATAGGTTATAATAATATATAGAAAAATATACAAACTGTCTAAATGTTATATACTGACTTGTAGAATTTAAAATATCCCCTTTTTATAATCATTATTTTTCAAAGATTAACACTTTTAAAATAATAATATAGTTTTTCAATCTCTTAAACAAGGATTTAAATATATAATCCTTGTTTAAGAGATTAATAATATAGTAATTTTGTGGTAACGTTATTGCTTGTAGCATGACAAAACGTTATTTTCAAGTATAAAATTAACCAAAAAATAATACAGAATTTGTTACTGTTTAATAACGTTATTCATTACACTCTGTTTATACACTACGAATTAACATTATGTTATATGGTATTATGACGTTGCCTTCTAGAGCTAGTTAGTTGCCTTCTAGTTCTAGAGCTAGACGCACCAATCACGAAACAGCATGAAACGCGGTGAACCAATCACAAAACAGTATCGGTATCATAACATTATTTAGCGTTAACAATTTCGTTCTATTATATGAGATATTATAGTGTTTAAAAATAATTTTGTAACTGAGGTATCGCTATAGTAATAACGTTAAGTATCGCTAAATAAGTTCTGTTATCTGATAATGTTTTAAATCCTTGCTCTTAAATCTAAATAATTTTGTAATAGTATAGTAACCTGCTGTTAATAAAATAAAATCTTATTTTTATTAAAGGCAGGTTATTTAATCATTGTATACTACAATAATTCGATGATCTTTTAACGTAAAAAAACGTAAATATTGTTTTTTGTTGATAGTTATATTTAAATTCACTTGTCCCATAATATTATAAAATTAATTAAATTATTTAGGATGTATGTATCTAATGATACTCCTCCCATCCTGCGAAGATTCTTAGTTTTTATACTTATTTTTCTAAACAATTTTAGTAATAAATGAAAACCGATTATTGATTACGTGTCTTTATTTTCTAGAAAAAAGTAATTATTGTTTTATTAAATTGTTCTTCTATTTAAATTCATCTGTCTTATAATATTAAATAAATAATTTAATTATTTAGAATTATATACAAATCCACCATTTTGCTAGCAGTACCAATGACACTTACGATAACAGTAAAAATGACGCAACATTAACGAAGTTTGCACAATTTAAAATTTTGATGACACTTTAAATTAAGGTCTAAAAAGTGAAAGTAAAATTTACTCATTCCGTTTCCTTCTTTGTTGCGAGAATGTGGTTTCTGTGTTTTCGGCTGTTTTTCGTGGTTTTTTCGTGACTTTGGGCTGTTGTTAGGAATTCGATCTCATTCTCAACTGTTTTACTTGGCTTGAGTTTAGTGGATTTCGATTTCTCTTGAGTATACTGACGTCGGCACAAAAATTTGAAATCGCAGAAAGTTCGATGCTTTTGCAAGGAAAAATTCTGTGTTATCTACTAGCAGAAGTATTTTAGTTTTTTTACAGCATGGTAACAAGTTTAACTTAACTAAAAGAAAGACAAACAAACAAACACACTTTCGCATAACATACTAACTGCAGCCCGCAGCTCTCTGCGTTATAAAAAAATTTGATGAATCACGTAGGAACTCGGTTTACCGGGATAAAAAAAAGCTTAGTGCTATTTCAGATCATCATCTACCTGTGTGCCGAATTTCATTTAAATCCGATCAGAAATTATTTCGTGATTGAGTAATAAACATCCATCCAAACTTTCGTATTTATAACTAGCTGCAAAGTGCAGCTGCTGCATTATAATAGTTTTTGGTGAATCCCACAGAGCAACTAATTTTTCCGGATTAAAAAGTGCTAATTCAGGTTATCATCTATATATGTGCCAAATTTCATTCAAATCCGTTCAGTAGTTTTTGCGTGATTGAGTAACAAACGTCCATTCAAACTTTCGCATGTGTAATATTATAAATTATAATATGGAATATGGATAACATTAATATAGGTAGATTAAAGATTATAAAAATTATAATACTTTGTAATAATATAACAAAATGGATGGATAGTTGTTACAATAAATATCATTCATTCAATTTAGTTCGTCATACTTGTTCAATAGATCTTTTGATTTTTCACAACCATATTAATTGTCTATGACTAATTTAAGTCACTGATCCGCCATTATTGTTTACTAAATTAGACACGTAAAAAGAAATAGACTGTAGATCTATTGTGTAATAATTTTAAATAAAAGCAATTAAATATGTCAAACTTATCAAAATTAAATTATTATTACAATAAACATAATTCAATGTCCATACGTAGATCAATTAAAATAATGGTGCAATAATAATAATTATATTTAAAAAAATAAAAAAACAGTAGCAGTCGTGGGACTGCCGATAGAAGTGAAAACGGAACTATTAAGTTGAGAGTAATTAAAACTATATAACTATATAAAGCGTCCAACGCGCACATAATACAGTCAGAAATAGTCGATGTATTAGTGTATACGTGTACACAGGCTACTGCGCGTGCGCTAGTCTGGCTCTCCATAGCTATAGATATACTATTATCATTAGCATGTCGGTGACGCGAACCGAGGATTTTACCCTCTACCAAAACGCTCAACGCGCCTAAAGAAGTTTTCACTTCAAAAAAACTTTTTTTTTTAAATCTCGGCAAGACAATACAGAACTACCACCTTTTAGTCATTAAGGTAGTTACTCACATAGTTATTTGCGTTTTACGAATTACCTTGCAGAGTGGCAGATCTATTCCTCATAGGGGGCTTGGACCTTCACCAAATTGCTCTTAAAAAGTGAATAATGTTAAATTTTGCCACATCATCAAACTGGTTTCTTTTTAGGTTAATGATTACTGCTGTTAATTATTTCCTCTTATTTATGACTTGCTTTTTCCCATGACTTTGTTTGTGTGATCCACATAGCTCGTTCATTTGAGTAAAAAAGGAGACTATTATATTCAATAAAAATGTGGCTGTAGGATTTTTGATATAAAAATATATGGCACATACAGTGTGCCTATCTCTCTACCCCTCTGCTACGTTTATATTTTTCATTTGCTTAATAACAATATACATAAGTTCTCTCTCAGTTACGTATATGTTGACGGTTTCACAATTCCAAAAAATATGGGACTAGTTATAATACTGCAAAATGCGATTACTATGCACAAGCAGCGCCCGAGACACACATATATGGCGTGCACCTCGTTCGTGGCTCTTTCTGCTTGGTTTATCTAATCTCTTAATGCAGATAATCAGAACCAATAAGCTTACGCCTTCTCCAGAGGCATACCATGATTAACACACCAACACCAGAATCTAGACTAACTTCGATTTTTCTATATAAAAAACAATAGTACTGTTAGATTTGATTTGATATGTGAACTCAAGATCTTATATTAGCCCACTTAGCTATTGGATGTCTGCCATAGATGCTGTTAACATTTGGTAACTCTTGAAAATGGTAAAGCATGAACGTATTTTTTATATCGTGAGATAGCAAACAAGCCGGTAGCTCTCCTGATGAAAATAAGACAACCATCGCATATAGACACCAAGGATGCTATCTGTGTGGCAGTGTGACAATGTTATATGCATTAGTTTTATCGACTAACTTTTCTTTTTTATTATTAAAAAAAGACTACCTTACCCTACAAGCTGCGACTTAACAGAGTCAGACATTGGTGCTATTACAGCAGGAATAAATAAGGTACCCAAGTAAGACCAAGTAAGGTATCTCGTGTTGGTCCTGGGCTCCTTTGAAGAATAGGCCAACTGCTATTCTGTCAGGCAGGGCATAAAAGGTGACCGATTGGCTATACGAGTCACTAACATCATGGCTACTAGGTGGTAGAGTTCTGCATTGTCTCGCCTAGGTCTGGTACTACTGTCTTAGCTATTCCTGCCGCAATAGCGTCAGTGCTAGTCAGTGTCGTGTTTTGGTTTGGAGGGTAAGGTAGCCGGTAAACTTATGCATGTGGCATTAGACCTTGCCACAAGATAGCAACGCACTGTTAACACCTTTGGTGTCTATAGGCGATGGTTGATTCTTTCCATCAGGAGACCCATCTGCTTGTTTGCTATCTTATGATATAAAAAAAAAGACGTTGCAGAACTCTACCACCTTGTAATTGTATTCACTTAAGTTATTTACTTATTATATTTTTCACAGCTAGTAAATGACTATGTACGCGACACATATTACTCAAGGCAGAACATCACGGGCCGAGATGTGTTCAAACTCAACGTGGCTGCGTGTAGGCTGACGCTAGATCTGATGCCGGGCTTGGAAATGAGTGTTGTGTTTCAGGTAATATTTTTTACATTTATCCTCACTATTAATATTCAATTTTCATTCTTGTAATAGCTTTAATAATAAATGTCATTAAAATAGTTTAGATATTTCAAAGTAACCAGGCATCCCACAATGCCTGACTTTTGCTCCATAATATTTTCAAAAGCAATTTTTTCCCGACCTGAGGATCATATCCAGGATCTCATATATTTTTTTAAATATTCGAATATTCCTGGACAAATTACACAAATTGATCTACCAGAAAGTAAGCAAATTATTTGCTTGTGTTATGGATGTGTAAGTAAACAATACTAATACATAGAAATACATATATAAATACTGCAACATACATACCAATAATTCAACAGATTATGATATGAAATGTTCAACATTTTTTATTGATGTTTTATTTATTTAATGTGCGGTTAATTTCAGGATAACGAAGCCTTAATACACCGCCTAGTGAACTGGGCAACCAACTCCCAAGAACCTCTTCAGTGCTACGCAACTGGCCTATTGGCGGCTGCGATGGAGGTTCAAGAAATAGCTACCAATTTTAGGTGAGTTTTTACAGTAGTAATATTTTTTAATGACTGAATTCATTTAATATTGTTGATCAAACACACACAAATACACACAACACAGTCACACACACAAACAAACAAACACATACGCACATAAACATGATTGCACATACACACACATTCAAATATACATACACTCACGAAAAAGACTAAAACACATGCAATTTTTTTTATACACACACTCACTCACTCATATACACACAGACCCACATATTTACACACATACACGCAAACACACACACACACACACAAACACACACACACACACACGCACACACAAACACACACATACACATACACACAACCCCGCCCCCCCACAAGCACACACACGTACATACATACATACAAATGCATTAATAAGTTTGCCCTTGCCTTTCTTGGATTAGGTTCCTCTCTGCTTTGTAAGGCGAACCAAGGTTAAACAGTCACTACCATAGTAATTACTAGGTATTAGAGTTATTTTGCGTTCCGCTTAGATTCAAACTCCATTGAGTATTGCAAATATTGCACTGAAGTGACATCAAGTGCCGACGACAGTAGAATATAATATTTTCTTTCTCCTTCCAGAGATTTAAATGCTGTTTTAGTTCCGTTAATGTTAAAGAGGCTACATGAATTAAGGAACAAGACGCAAGAAGAAAAGGTAAGTTGGTTTCTAATAATTCACACTAACATTATAAATGCGAAAATCTGTCTGTCAGGCTTTTTTTTAGCAATAATTCTCTAAGGAGCTAGCGTCAAAAATGTCGGCCAAAAAATGTCAGCAGATATGAAGGCGGCTACTATATCAAAGACCCCACCCACAGCCGTCGACTCGATGTGATAATTTCCAGTTTAAAATAAATTCTAAATTTTTAGGAAAGCAGCATAATATAATTTATTTTTATTAGTAGAATAATTTATTTTTGATAGTGTTATTATTTTAAATTTCATTAGAATAAGTAGATATATGATATATAAGTAGATAGGTGATAATTATTGGTTCCATCCGATAAATATAGGTAAAAACAAGATGAATACATTGGTAAATAATTACCTTTGATTATTATAATCAAAAAGATTTGCTACTTTGACACCTCAGATATATATTTTTCTCCATGTTGGTCCTGGGCTCCTTTGAAGAATAGGCCAACTGCTGTTCTGTCAGGCAGATCGTAAAAGGCTATGCGAGTCACTATCATTGTGGCTACTAGGTGGTTGAGTTCTGCATTGTCTCACCCGGATCTGATATCACCGCCTTACAGATTCAGGTCAGTGCTTGTCACTGTCGTGTTCCGGTTTGGAGGGTAAAGTAGCCGGTAAACTTATGCATGTGGCATTAAACCTCGCCACAAGATGGCAACGCACCATTAACATCTTTAGTGTCTATAGGCGATGGTTGACTCTTTCCATCAGGAGACACATCTGCTTGTTTGCTATCTTATGATATCTTTACAATAAACTTCTCGAAATTATAAGAGATCTACCAGTTAATAAATTGAAAAAATGTGTTAAAACAAAACTGTAAAAAAAGATATTATAAAATCTCAGATTATTTAGAAGACAAAAAAGCCTGGGACTAATTGCTCCTCACACCGATCTCATGTAATTTTTTATAATTTTGTAATATTGTGAAAAAAATAAAATGAAAAAAAGACAAGCCCACAGAGTTTCTTCCGCCGGATCTTCTCAGTGTGTGGTCGCGTTTCCGATACGGTTATGAAGTGTCAATGAAGTGTCGATGAAGTGTCAAAATAATGTGTAAAAAGTTTTATTGAATAAACTTCTTCTGATTTCTGAAAAGAAAAAAACAACCAATCCTCGTCAGTAAATGAAGTAGTTGATTACTCATTATTCTGACACTCATTACTTTTAAACTAAATTCAACTTCATGAAATCGGTTTAGCTGTGAAAGTGTAAACAGACAGAATTTCGCATTTACAATATTATTTATTTTATTTATTTATTTATTCTTTTGTACACACAGAAATACAAAACAATACTTATTTAAAAAGAAAATATATGTACAATGGCGTACTTATCTCTTTAAGAGATTTCTTCCAGCAAAACCAACCATACAAGTTGTTAAAAAAAAATCACTAGTTATAAACAGCAGGCATGGTGTACATATTAGTATGGATAGTGTGGATATTACATTAGAAAAGTTGAACACGCTTGCTAAGGAAACTGAGTATTCTTTCTTATTTGTAGCCAAATCAAAATTTAGTAACACCGCCTAATCAGACCAGACACTTCGCGAGGTTCGACAAGAGGCACAACCACGACATCAAAAGTAATGGACCAGTGCCGGACAAAAAGGGTAAGTTTCACTTCATTATTGATGTGAAATATGTATGCGGCTTGTTAGACCCATAGAGTACTTAATTATATAAATATTATGTATATAATTTGTCCACTGATATTATTCAAAATAGGTGATCATATTTCAACACAGCGTTCAGTACGTTTAACCAAAGATATCCAGCCAAAAAAAAATAATTCAAGGGACTAAATGTTTTTTATTTTTACGAATAAAATAATTTTGTATCATAAAGCTTTATTCCTTTGCATAAAATAATCTACTTTTAACATAAAAGTGAGTAGTAAGGTAAATAACCTCGCGCCATATCTGTGGGACGGCGTAAAGTATTATTATTTATTACTAAAATTATTTTATTCGTAAAAATCAAAATTCCCATCTTTAGCTTCCCTACTATTAAGATTTTTCGAAATTTATCCTCTAAAATGATGAAAAGGGAGGTTTATTTCACCATCTTAGGGGATGAATTTCAAAAAAACTTTTCTAATTCCTCGTCTATATCGCAAGAACAACTTCTGTGAAAAATTAGTTTTCTTGGTCCATACGTTTAGGCTGGACGTTGATATGTCAGTCACTTTTTAATTTTATATATACAGATATTCCAAGCAACATAATATGAATAAATGTATAAATAATTTGTAGATCGAGATAAAGACGAGGGGGGAGGGGGGGACAGTATGATAGTAGAAGAGTCACCCTCCTCATACCAGACCAAAGATCCTGAAACACCAGTCAAAACATACAACTGTGAGTATATACATCAATTATTATAAGGGCGTTTTTGGTTTTTGTCGCAAATGGTTATGTAACCGATGTTCAATTTGATTATGAATATCGAAAACTGTTTTTAGATATAGATATACGTAGTTCGGTTTCTACACATTAACGTGATATTAAGCCGCCAGGAAGCTGCCAAGCTCGTTGAAACTAAAATAGAAATTAAACCTTATTGCTATTGTTTTAAGATGCACACCACTAACCTAACAAATATGGCCCAATTTACTTCATATTCGCATCTTTTATTATACATTAGAAAAAAAAACTTATATGGGCGTTAAAAGATGTTTGTTGTTAATGGTTATGTAACCGATATTCGATTTGATTATCGATATCGAAAACGGTTTTCTTATATCGATATGCACATTAACGTGATATTAAGCCAGCAAGAAGCTGTCAAGCTCGTTCTCGAACCTAAGGAATTAAACCTTATTGCTAGCGCTTTATGGTATATTATGCGTGCCATTAACCAAGCAGGCATGCCCCAATTCACGTCATATTTGCTTCATTCCTTATACAGCAGTAAAAAATTAAATACTTATAAAGAGACATAGCGAATATCAGTTTTGATTTCATATTGTTTGTGATTTTAGCATTTTGTTTGTATGCTACTAGTTGAGTTTTTGTGGTATTGAATTAGATATCGGTATGATATATATTAGATTAGATATTAATATTGGTGCGATAATTAAATATAGATTTATATTAGAATTCTGCAAAGTCTCGTTTAGATTTAAGGGTCAATGCCTTATTACTTATTGTAAAGCCTTCGTCCTTGTCATTGTAAAATTTTGGTTCAAACCAAAGGTAGCCGAGCCCCTTTTGAAAATAGACCCTGTGCCATTCTGCAAGGCAGTTCGTAAAAGGATATTGTTTGGTTATTTGTGTTATTATTATTGTGACTATAAGGTGGGTGATTTCTGCAACGACTTACCCAGGTATGATACTGCTGCCTTGCCTATTCCTACCGCAATAGCGTCAGTACTTGTCACTGTCGTGATTCGGTTTGGAGGGTAAGGTAGCCGGTAAACTTATGCGAGTTATATTACCACGCCTAGCAAAGCATCACTAACGTCTTTGTTATCTATAGGCGATGGGATAGGCGATATATTTCTTGCCACCAAGAGAACCATCTGCTCGTTTACTTTATTATAAAAAAATATGGTATTTTGTTCCTGCCGCACAAATAGACTTCTTTGATGTCGATAGGTCGATATAAAAATAGTTTTTCCCGTGACTTCTTTATATACTATAGCCTTAGAGACTATAGTACACATACGCATACCATCTTAAGCATCTACAGGGAGCAGTTGTCCCTTAACAAACGATGAGCCATCTAGCCGTTAGGTATAAAGTGGTACAGAGTGGTGAGTGGCAATATTTTCCTAGGTGTGCCGTCCCCGCCCGGGCTGATGTCCCCCCCCGCGCGGCCCCCGCCCGCCGCGCCCGCGCTGCACCACCACGAGACCTCCTCCAACTCCAGCTGGGCCGAGATGGAGACCTACGTCATCGGTGAGACAGCACACACACACTGACACACCTCCTCCAACTCCAGCTGGGCCGAGATGGAGACCTACGTCATCGGTGAGACACCACACACACACTCACACACCTCCTCCAACTCCAGCTGGGCCGAGATGGAGACCTACGTCATCGGTGAGACACCACACACACACTCACACACCTCCTCCAACTCCAGCTGGGCCGAGATGGAGACCTACGTCATCGGTGAGACACCACACACACACTCACACACCTCCTCCAACTCCAGCTGGGCCGAGATGGAGACCTACGTCATCGGTGAGACACCACACACACACTCACACACCTCCTCCAACTCCAGCTGGGCCGAGATGGAGACCTACGTCATCGGTGAGACAGCACACACACACTGACACACCTCCTCCAACTCCAGCTGGGCCGAGATGGAGACCTACGTCATCGGTGAGACACCACACACACACTCACACACCTCCTCCAACTCCAGCTGGGCCGAGATGGAGACCTACGTCATCGGTGAGACACCACACACACACTCACACACCTCCTCCAACTCCAGCTGGGCCGAGATGGAGACCTACGTCATCGGTGAGACACCACACACACACTCACACACCTCCTCCAACTCCAGCTGGGCCGAGATGGAGACCTACGTCATCGGTGAGACACCACACACACACTCACACACCTCCTCCAACTCCAGCTGGGCCGAGATGGAGACCTACGTCATCGGTGAGACACCACACACACACTCACACACCTCCTCCAACTCCAGCTGGGCCGAGATGGAGACCTACGTCATCGGTGAGACACCACACACACACTCACACACCTCCTCCAACTCCAGCTGGGCCGAGATGGAGACCTACGTCATCGGTGAGACACCACACACACACTCACACACCTCCTCCAACTCCAGCTGGGCCGAGATGGAGACCTACGTCATCGGTGAGACAGCACACACACACTGACACACCTCCTCCAACTCCAGCTGGGCCGAGATGGAGACCTACGTCATCGGTGAGACACCACACACACACTCACACACCTCCTCCAACTCCAGCTGGGCCGAGATGGAGACCTACGTCATCGGTGAGACACCACACACACACTCACACACCTCCTCCAACTCCAGCTGGGCCGAGATGGAGACCTACGTCATCGGTGAGACACCACACACACACTCACACACCTCCTCCAACTCCAGCTGGGCCGAGATGGAGACCTACGTCATCGGTGAGACACCACACACACACTCACACACCTCCTCCAACTCCAGCTGGGCCGAGATGGAGACCTACGTCATCGGTGAGACACCACACACACACTCACACACCTCCTCCAACTCCAGCTGGGCCGAGATGGAGACCTACGTCATCGGTGAGACACCACACACACACTCACACACCTCCTCCAACTCCAGCTGGGCCGAGATGGAGACCTACGTCATCGGTGAGACACCACACACACACTCACACACCTCCTCCAACTCCAGCTGGGCCGAGATGGAGACCTACGTCATCGGTGAGACACCACACACACACTCACACACCTTCTCCAACTCCAGCTGGGCCGAGATGGAGACCTACGTCATCGGTGAGACACCACACACACACTCACACACCTCCTCCAACTCCAGCTGGGCCGAGATGGAGACCTACGTCATCGGTGAGACACCACACACACACTCACACACCTCCTCCAACTCCAGCTGGGCCGAGATGGAGACCTACGTCATCGGTGAGACACCACACACACACTCACACACCTCCTCCAACTCCAGCTGGGCCGAGATGGAGACCTACGTCATCGGTGAGACACCACACACACACTCGCACACCTCCTCCAACTCCAGCTGGGCCGAGATGGAGACCTACGTCATCGGTGAGACACCACACACACACTCACACACCTCCTCCAACTCCAGCTGGGCCGAGATGGAGACCTACGTCATCGGTGAGACAGCACACACACTCGCACACATCCTCCAACTCCAGCTGGGCCGAGATGGAGACCTACGTCATCGGTGAGACACCACACACACACTCGCACACCTCCTCCAACTCCAGCTGGGCCGAGATGGAGACCTACGTCATCGGTGAGACACCACACACACTCGCACACATCCTCCAACTCCAGCTGGGCCGAGATGGAGACCTACGTCATCGGTGAGACACCACACACACACTCGCACACCTCCTCCAACTCCAGCTGGGCCGAGATGGAGACCTACGTCATCGGTGAGACACCACACACACTCGCACACATCCTCCAACTCCAGCTGGGCCGAGATGGAGACCTACGTCATCGGTGAGACACCACACACACACTCGCACACCTCCTCCAACTCCAGCTGGGCCGAGATGGAGACCTACGTCATCGGTGAGACACCACACACACACTCGCACACCTCCAACTCCAGCTGGGCCGAGATGGAGACCTACGTCATCGGTGAGACACCACACACACACTCGCACACCTCCTCCAACTCCAGCTGGGCCGAAATGGAGACCTACGTCATCGGTGAAACACCACACACACACTCGCACACCTCCAACTCCAGCTGGGCTGATATGGAGACCTACATCATCGGTGAGACACCACACACACACACTCACACACCTCCAACTACAGCTGGGCTGAGATGGAAACCTACGTAGTATGTACAGATGAACATTTCTCGTATTCACTACTATTTCGCTTTACACTGGCCGTCTGTACTATCGCTTTTAATCGCTGTGTATAAACTGCCTTCTATTTGCCAACACATGCCTATTTATACCCAAGGTAAAGTTCGACTACATTCCCGAATCTTCCGAAAACATCGCTAAACAATGCTAATCGTAAAAAAAAGTAACTGTACACGCTATTTTCACCCTTATATTATAAACGATAAGGACAATTATGACATAACTGTTCAGGAAACGGCGGCTATTGCTTATCAATAGACGTAGCTATCTCTCCTTTATTTCTAGATCTCTCCTGCGCTCCAACTCTTCACGTTTCTAGATTATTCGTAACAATATTATAATTGTTAATAGCTTTTACATTACATTTCCAGGTAATATTCAAATCCACCCACCAACTGACGCCACAAAACAAATGCTGATATTGAGGTATTTGACGCCGATGGGGGAATACCAAGAGGTTGGTATCAAGCAATCATTTATTGCATACTGTTCTTACCGGAGTTACTTCTTTCGCTTTACTCACACTCATTACTTCCATTCCCTCAGTCGGGTAAAAAGTAGCCTTTATTAAGTATAATCATGCCTGGTTTCCTTGCGGGGTGGGGGTAACCAAGGTCTATAGACTTCCCGGTTCACCACGATTCACAGGTATGTCGTTTGGCGAGATAAGTGGTGCATAGCTGCATTTTACCAACCTAATTACGTTTATCGACTATTTGTAGCGATAATCAGGATCCATAGCTTCAGTGTTTTAGTTTCGGAGTCTTGTCGGACGCAGTTATTATGACTCCTCTTGACAGCCTCTGATTTTTTTTATTTTTATAACATAAGACAGCAAACAAGTAGACAGAAGTGGACATTAACAGTGTAATTATTTTTGTGTTATAGCACTCACCCCGTGCTTGGGAAAACTTGAAAAACTTTAAAAACAACAAAGAAAAATATCAAAACGCGGGATTTGAACCGGCGTCTGTCTCCCTAAAGCGTTAAAGTTTATCAAAATTTCCCAAGCACGGGGTGAGTGCTATAACACAAAAATAATTACACTTAATGTCTACTTCTGTTTGTTTGCTGTCGTGTGTCGATATTTTTCTTTGTTGTTATTAACAGCGTATTTTGAAATTCAAAAGTGATTATACTGTTAAAAACTTTTTTTTTTATAATTTTACCATAATGTATTTATTAGCATGTTGCTGACGCGAATCTATAAGAATTTCCCTTATGAAAATCATCTAATGCGCCTAAAGAAAGAAGATTTCACTTTAACCGTCAGTCGGTCCGAGCGCTTCAAGCGTGCGGGTGCGTTTTGATCGTGTTTCCGTGCAGTCAACAACAATGACGTCCGATATTCTAAAATGTGCAAAGTGTAATATAGTGATTTGTGAAGTGCTAGCCTTTATACAAAATAAGGCAGATGTAATGGATGAAGAGAGCATTGCAAGGATTTGCCTGAGTTCCTTTTCTGGTGAAGAAATTGCTGATGCGAAAAGATTGCTCTTAGATTCTGTTTCCAAAAGGAAAAAAAAAGAAAATGGAAGAGGTACAGGTAGAGTTCATAGAGAAATTGATATCATCTGATTATTAAAAGAGACTGATGCTGAAATCCTACCTATATTTGTTGCAAAAGATTTACAAAAATTACCGCCGGTAACGTTTGATTATGTGGACGTAACGAGACTACTTAAAGATATTTTAATTATGCAGAATGAAATTAAGATTGTAAAAGAAACGTATGCGACGTCAGAGCAGTTGGTTTTGTTAAAAAAGGATTTCCAAAAATTATCTTATTTGAAATATCCCGACAGTGACTTTAATGTTAATATTAGCAAAAGAAGAGGAGCGTGCCTGATAGACTCTTATTGTGATAGTGGCCCTTATGGTTTAACACATATTCCAGATAAATTGCCGGCAACACAAGAACTACCTCAAAA
This sequence comes from Apodemia mormo, assembly GCA_036924255.1. Taxonomy (NCBI): domain Eukaryota; kingdom Metazoa; phylum Arthropoda; class Insecta; order Lepidoptera; family Riodinidae; genus Apodemia; species Apodemia mormo. Next base: position 10,580,735 of record JAUPFN010000031.1, read on the forward strand.
CGCTGAGTCATCACAGACTGAACATTTAAAATAAAACGAGCGACACAGTCGATACACTGACGGGTACGTGGAGGCCAATGCGCCGGTTTCAACATTTACGTCAAAGTTTGATTCGATCTCTGTCGCACACGCACCTGAGGTGGGCGCAGATATAGTGACAGCTGTGAATGAGGCCCAGATTATGGACACTGAGGTTTCGAACGAAAAACCTTTTATGCAATTAATAAGTGCGACAAGGAATGCTGCATTGACTGATGTGAGATGCGAAAATATTCAATCGATCTCAGCTAGCACTAGTGCAACTAAACAAACATTTGCGACTGTTGCAGCGGAAGGTGAATGGAGCAACCATTCTCCAAATGAATGAAAATTATTTTAATATAACATTATAGCATTTGTGGTGTAGGAAATTTATCAAAGAACGTATATGACTAACTTCGCCATGCCAAAATAGACTGTATTTTAAAGACATGAAAATTGAAATGGATTGTGGCCTCCGGAGACCAAATGGTGGCAGAGCAAATGCGTGCTTACGTATAGCTTGATCTCTAGGGACCACGCAGGGGTATACAAGTAAAAATAATAAATCGTGTTAATTTTTTTATATTTTATATTTTTACTTTAAACATGAGCATGTTGCTGACGCGAAGCTATAAGATTTTCTCTTACGAAAATCGAGTAACGCGCCTACAGGAAATTTCACTTCAAAAATTTTTGATATTTAAATTAACGAATCACGTTTTTTTTCAGTTTCTATCGCACGTGTTCGAGAAAAACGCCCTAGGGCTAATATTAGGGTACCTGAACGTGCGCGAGTCCCGGGACTCCAGACTCGCCTTCGAAGCGCTCAAGTATTTGGCTGCGCTGCTGTGCCACAAAAAGTTCTCCATAGACTTCATCAACATGGGAGGACTGCAGGTATTATAAATACACATAAGCTTAAAATTATCGTGTACTGACACGCTAATTTTAAACTTATGCGTTCTGCGAGAAGGTCCATTATGGCATTGCTGTTTATGTCACAAGTTCCTATTGTTTAACGATAAAAGCAGCCGTCTGTTTCTTTTATATCTAGATATTTTACACTTTTATTTTTAGTCACTTTTATCGACATTATTTTGCAACAATATTAAGTAAGGATAATCACTCAGAAATGTCTATACTAATCACACAAATGCTTTACTCTGTCGGCAATCGAAATCGTGACCCATCGAATATGGGTTTGCTAATCTCTTGACCGACAGGAAGTCTAGTAATATGGGATGTGTTTTCAGAAATTTCTAGAAGTACCCCGGCCGTCCGTGGCTGCTACAGGCGTTTCAATATGTCTGTACTATCTCGCCTACTGTGAAGACGCTATGGAGAGGGTATGTCTTATGCCCAGGAAAACGCTGGCCGATCTCGTCAAGTGAGTTGTATATTAAGTTTATTTTTAATTTTTGCACCCCTTGTAATGTGAAGTGGTTGAGGTAGTGTTTTGCTCTTGACACAACAAAGTCAAACAATTTTGTGGCTTAAAAAAGCCTCTGTGACAAAAATTTTGCACTAATCATTATATATAATAAAACTAAAAAAATTAAGTTGATAAAATGTTCGTGCCGATAAAACTTATAAAGGAGTCCCGGCACGATTAAGGGACTTATATAGTGTGATAGCCCTTTATCCCCTCTCGAACAAGAAAGTTCCCGATTTAACCCAAAGGGCATGTTTTTAAAGATATAAGGGCTTTTCCAACCCTTCAACTTGGAAATTAAGTGTAGTGGCGCCATCTGTTGTCGTGTATTTGAACTTCATTTAGAACGATTATTTGGGTTGCATTTCGAAAGGCGCTGCGAGCAATTGCAGCATGTGTAGTAATGGCTCGAAATTTAAAATTCCAATTTCAATAAAGTCTTAAATTACATTTGTTATATTTCAACTACCACGTAATTTCATATCAAGTCCCGAGCGAAGCCGGGCATCATAGCTAGTACTAAAATATGGGACATACATCAAGATAATGCTCGATCAATTTTATATTTCCTATAAAACATTTTTATTTTAATCGATTCTGATGTAGTGGGAATGTGGACGATTCTTCTAAAAAACGTAATAGGCGCCGCTGACGCTAGTTATTTAAATATCTCTATAGACAGATCAATAAACTTGAGCGACTTCAAAATCTATTAATAAGGTTCATATTTGTTCTGCGCAAATTTCGTTTCAGAATTTCGTGCCAAGCTCAAGTTGTTGCCTATTCATCTTCGTCGGAATACTCTTATTCTCTCACAGCTTTACTCCAGGCTCTATGATCTGAATTCTCCATCTTATTTGCAAGAAAAATTAATTTTCCGTGCGTAATTTTTGCAAGAAAGATTAACTAGACACTTACTATTCCACTTGTACATCAATTTCACTTTTATCAATTTTTATTATATTACTCGACCGGTTTCACTTTTTAAAGCATCTTCAGGATGTAATATTACATCCTTACTCGACCGGTACTCCATACTACTCGACCGGTTTCACTTTTTAAAGCATCTTCAGGATGTAATATTACATCCTGAAGATGCTTTAAAAGTGAAACCGGTCGATTAATATAATAAAAATTGTGTAAAAGTGAAATTGATGTACAAGTGGAATAGTAAAAGTGTCTAGTAACAATGGAATTTCACCAAGTGCCAACGATGGAAAGTATAGAATAGAAAGATTAACAACCAAACCAAATATCTTAGATCGGCTGATAATCGTTCCCTGTTAGGGGCCATCCATAAATTACGTCGCACGTTTAGGGGGAGGGAGGGGGTCCACAAAGTGTGACGCTGTGTGACAAGGCGTAGGGAGGGATCCTAAATTTTGTGACATAACAGTTTTTCAAAATATATTTTGAATTTAAGTATTACAATACTAAATTTAAAAATACCTACATGTATAAATAAAAAAATAATCGAATGACATCATTATTCCAATGTAAAATTGTAAAATATGTGATGTCATCTAAGGTAGGTGGGGGGTCTCACAAATGTGACCAGCTTTGACAAGGCCTCTTAGTGCCAACGCAGAACACTAATAATTATAATCTCCACCTTTCATAGTCTATTAATTGATCTATATAAATAAATAAATAAATAAATAAATATTCATGGGACAAATTACACTTACTGATCTAACCCCAAAGTAAGCAAATTATTTGCTGTAGTATGGGTGTTAGTCAACGATACTAATACATAGAAATACATATATAAATACTGGAACATATTTAATAAACACCCAAACCCGGAAATACAAACATTTATGCTCATCACACAAATGCTTGTCCCCGTCGGGGATCGAACCCGAGCCCCGTTGATTGCGTAGTCAGGGTCACTAACCACTCGACCAACGGGGCGGTCACCGGATTCCATTCATTGTTATTATTGAAATTAATTATTATAATTTTAAATAATGTTTTTTTTTAAAACCTTACAAATAATTTCCCAGTGGTGGTTCCAGGCTCGTTTGAAGAATAGTCCAACTGCCGTTCTGCCAGGCAGGTCGTAAAAGGCGACCGATTGGCTATGCGAGTCACTACCTTCGTGACTATTAAGGTGGTAGAGTTCTGCATGGTCTCACTCGGGTCTGGCACCACCGCCTTATCTATTCCTGCCGCAATAGTGTCAGTGCTTGTCACTGTCGTGTTCTGGTTTGGAGGGTAAGATAGCCGGTAAACTTATGCATACCCTTGAAATGATTTTATTTCGTCGGTAAGTAGTATAACGCTATATATGCTGAGAAACTAAGATATTGTCTTGAAAGGTGTATCCATTTAATCCGTGGTGAGCTAACTTTAGTCTTATTTATATAATTGTGGGTTGCCATATTTTTATTAAATTTTTCCCCAGATACGCTCTGTGGCTGTTGGAATGTTCCCACGACTCTGGGAGATGTCATGCTACTATGTTTTTCGGCCTGTCCTTTCAGTTCCGGGTCATACTCGAAGAGTTTGACAATCAGGTGAGGAAATACGTATTTGATATAACTAATTATTAACATTTTTTTTCACGATGTCAGTATGTCTTTATGTACGTATGTATGTAAACTTCTCATAACTTTTGATTGACCTGCAGGCCTACTTTTGAAAACAATATAAATCTTAAACCAATATTAATAAAAACAATAAGTTTCGAATATCGTCAAAAAACGGTACTCTTGAAACCAATATTGCCCACATTGATTCAGTATAGTAATGACCTAATTATTGGAAATAGATGTCATCGTTACACGTCGAGCTAATGTTACAAGTGGAAATTTTTTAAACAAAATAACGAATAAAAGCAATAATGAGTAGTTCCAACAAATTTCGAAATCCGTGTGGCGCTGTCGCCGAATCCAATAATTGAATTTAGTTGTCCAGAGTACGAAATACTTCAAAATTCATTAAATATTCATTTAAAATTGAAATCGGTTTTCAAGTGTAGCCCTACTGTTCATGGTTGATTGCGTTCGATTGGGTTCCGCCAAATTTAGTCTTCCTAAAAATCTGAATCGATTTGGCTCAGATTTTGAGAAACTTTGATAAACTCCATAAATTAAAAAAAACAAAGGTTTTTGTAATAACTTGCGAACTAATGTACATGTAATGTACTTGAATTACAAAAAATGTAATTGATTACAAAATCTAACCAGCTCCATTCCTAAGAAAATGCGTTCAATGTCGCAAATGGCATCAACATCAGTTAATCCGTTTGGGACTTATCGTTGACGAAAAACTTTGAAAAAAGTTTTTTTTTTACATAACTTCGAGATTTTTCAAGCAATTCAGTTTTTGAATTTTTGCAATATTTTAGAACTGCCAACAAAAAACTGCGTCTAATGCCGTTTCAAAAATCAAAATTCACCGTTCACTCAATTGTCTTGGCTACAAACTTATCACCCCTCACATATTAATAATTATGTATAAAGTTTAAAATATTAAGTATACAGGGTTAGTTTTAAAGGTTCGGCTAAATTTTCAGAGGCTGTTCATAATCGATAATATGTTCGATGTATGTAATAAAATTTTTTTTAAAGAATTCAAAATTTTATTTTTATCTGACACAGAATGGATATAATTTAAATTACGTAAAAATGTCGAGCGCGGCTCGTGTAGTGTCCCCCGCACCCCGTACACACCGCCTCGCGGACGATAATGCGACTCGGTGCATCCAATTCATGAATTTAGTGGGATATTTTTTAAACAAATATTTTTATATTACCTTGCAATAATTTTGCAATAATAATAAAAACGCACTTTCAATTCAATATTTAGTTTTTAATTTTAAAATTCGGCCATACCTTTAAAAGTAGCCACGTATAGATGATATATTATCTGTAGGACGGGCTAAGGAAGCTTTACAATGTGATCTCCACGCTTCCAATCCTGGGTGCTGATGAAGAAGAAGCGAGAGTGTCTGATGACGAGACTTGCGCTGCGAGACAGATTGTCAGACATGTCTGTGTCGCGTTACGGAGGTATGTGGGTTCAGAATCGTATTTATTTGTTCATGATATAGAATAAGCTGTGCCCGCCTGCTGATAGGCGAAGTAATATCCTTCGAATAATCTGCTAATATAATAACGATATTGCTCTTGAAAAAACTTCAAATCAGGAAGATTTCGTTGCAAATCGAGTACACATTCTTAAATATGTTTTAAATAGAAACTTGGAATAGCACATAGGCTACTTTTTATCCCGAAAAAATGTGTAGTTCCCGCGGGATTCGCCAAAAAAATTTATAATACAGAGGACTGCACGCTCCAGCTATTTTGACTTTATATTTTATAATTGGCAGGTATTTCGAGGCGCATTTGAGGATACGAGCCGCTCAAGTCGCGAGACAACAGGGTGATAATGTTCCAGAACCACCTCCATATAAGGTGAGCATGTTACCGTTATTATGCGGACCATGAGACAGACAGACCATGACTGCAAGACCTCTGGTATACTGGGTGTCCATGGGCGGCGGTGATCTCTTACCATCAGGTGCACCTCCTGTTTGTTTGCCCCTCTTTAAAAAAAATAAAATAATAAAAAAACCATGAGAATGGACATGCTCCGTTGGTTCGGACATGTAGAAAGATTGGTAGATGAAAGGTTAACAAAACAAATATACAGTGCGAATGTGGAGGGATGAAGGTACCGGGGAAGCCCAAGACTGACGTACTATGATCAAATTGATCGAGTACTGTCCGAAGGTGGTGTGAAGAGTCTTCGCAACCGGCGTGTGTGTGAAGAGTAATGAATGTGGAGGAAGCGAGACAAGCCTGCGAGGATCGTGATGTATGGCACTCGGTTCTCTCTGTCTACACCGTAAGAGATCTGGCGTAAAGATATGTATTTATGTATGCAAAGACCAATCCCCCCCTTGAAAATGCCATCTGACATTCCGTCTGGCAGTTCCTAAGAGATCGGCTGAATGTGTCACTACCATCGTGAATACCGGGTTAAACTTTTGCACCGTCTTGCTAGAACGTCATGTGTATTCCTGCCACATTAGCGCCAGTCCTTATCAAGTTCGTGTTCCGGTTTGAAGGGTAAGGTAGCTTGCCTTTATTTAAAGATAATATTTGTTAATATTTTAGAAACATATAAGGTCCTTTCGAAATAGGTGATCATATTTCAATATGGCGTTCAGTACGTCTAGCCAACGATATTGAGCCAAAAAAGGTGATTCCAGGGTCTAAATTTTTACGAATAAAATAATTTTGTCTCATAACGCTTTACGCATTTCTGCATAAAATAATCCAATTTTAACGTAAGAGTGAGTAGTAAGGTAAACAACCTCACGCCATATTTATGGGTGTGCGTCAGACGTAGATGCTTACATCATATAAATACCGCACGCGCTAATCAGTTAGACAGAATTCTGATCAGATCTGACAGAATTTTGATCAGTACTTTCGTGTTTCTAATTATTTTTGTATTATAGCACTCACACCATGCTTTGGAAAACTACGATCATATAGCAAAGAAGAATTTCACTAAGTCGAGCCTGTTGGCAGTAGCTCAGTGCTAGAGCGTCCCGGCCTTAGAGAAAAGGTTGCAGGTTCGGTTCCTGCGTGTCGATATTTTTCTTTGTAGTGTTTAAAGTTTTTCAAGTTTTCCCAAGCACGGTGTGAGTGCTATAACATAAAAACACTTACACTTACAATTCCCAGGCATCAAAGTGGTCAGCAGAAGAGCTGCAGGCGGCGGTGGAGTCGGTGGCCAACGCGACGTGGGCGGCGTGGTCGCGCTGGCCGCCCGTGGACGAGCTGCTGGAGCTGGGCGGGGTCGCCTTGCTGCTGAGGGTAGTCTCCTATGCCTACGACTGGAACTTTAACGGCAGGTATGTTAGAAGTAGAGGTATGTTACTCCGGAGTAGACCGTGGTCCCATGAACAAATTTTTTTGATTAATAACAAGCTGAATTTTTGTGAACAGCTTAGTTTTGAGGAGACGCCCTCTTTTTTATCTTCGAAAAATCTCGAATTGGGTTACTAATAAAGATAGATAAAAAAGAAAAGCTTAGTGTGTCGGACTAAGAAAAGTTTCCACTTACGTAAAGTGAAAACTTAAACTGGGACAATGTTATCCTTGAATTACAGTAATAATTAACAAGCTGTTGGGTAAAAATTACATGGTTTTTAATTTGATTAATATCAATTTAAAAATCTCATAATTCCGAAACTTTAGAACGGAGATTGAAAACTATCGAATGTGTACGAAGAATTATTTATTCCGGGCAGAATGGTGAGTCACTGAACGTACTGCGATTAGAACAGAAAGTGAATGGGATAATTAAACTAAAAAACTATTTATATTACATAGTACTGTGGTATTGTTGGGAGCGAGAAAAATATATAGGGAAAGGTTCATTTGAAGATACTGTTACGAATAATCTAAAAAGTGTAGAGTTGGAGCGCTGGAGAGATCTAGAAATAAAAGAAAGAGATAGCTACTCCTATTGACAAACAAATAGTTAGCCGGTATCGGAATAGCTATACTATAATGAACTTTGTGGTATATGGCACAAGGTTGAAAATAGCGTGTACTAGGATTTATGATTCGTAACTTGTTTATCATAAGTTGATTACAATAATGTCTATTATTTACGAGATGATTGTGGAACATTCGCGATTGTTTTAGAACTTTACCCTGGGTATAAATAGAGATCTTACCCTCTAAATTGAAACACGACAGTGACAAGCACTGACGCTATTGCGGCAGGAATAGGTAAGGCGATAGTACCAGAGCCGGGCGAGATAATGCATAACTTTAACACCTAGTAGCCATGATGGTAGTGACTCGCATAGCCAATCGGTCGTATTTTACGACTTGCCTAGCAGAATGGCAGTTGGCATATTCTTCAAAGGAGCCCGGGACCAAGACGGGGAAAAATGTATGATGTTGCGTGTATGTGTGTGTCGTCAATAGTATGTGTGTTTGTGTGTCAGGGCGGAGACGGTGAGGTCAGCGCTGGATGTGATCGCAGTGTGTTGTGTGGCGCCGCGCGTGCAGCTGTTGCTGACGGAGAAGATCGACACCAGGGATGCTGATCTGACCACTGGCGTACACATCGTGCTGGGTAAGACTACACTACACACTACTACACTACACACTACTACACTACACACTACTACACTACACACTACTACACTACTACACTACACACTACTACACTACACACTACTACACTACACACTACTACACTACACACTACTACACTACACACTACTACACTACTACACTACACACTACTACACTACACACTACTACACTACACACTACTACACTACTACACTACACACTACTACACTACACACTACTACACTACTACTCTACACACTACTACACTACACACTACTACACTACACACTACTACACTACACACTACTACACTACACACTACTACACTACACACTACTACACTACACACTACTACACTACACACTACTACACTACACACTACTACACTACTACACTACACACTACTACACTACACACTACTACACTACACACTACTACACTACTACACTACACACTACTACACTACACACTACTACACTACTACACTACACACTACTACACTACACACTACTACACTACACACTACTACACTACACACTACTACACTACTACACTACACACTACTACACTACACACTACTACACTACTACACTACACACTACTACACTACTACACTACACACTACTACACTACACACTACTACACTACTACACTACACACTACTACACTACACACTACTACACTACTACACTACACACTACTACACTACTACACTACACACTACTACACTACTACACTACACACTACTACACTACTACACTACACACTACTACACTACACACTACTACACTACTACACTACACACTACTACACTACACACTACTACACTACACACTACTACACTACACACTACTACACTACACACTACTACACTACACACTACTACACTACTACACTACACACTACTACACTACACATTACTACTACTACTACTCATTATATTACAATTTCATCTATAATTTAATCATCTGTAATTCAATAAGCTATAAACTTGCATAATATATGTTTTAATTTGTTTTCAATTTCTCTTTTGTTTATATACATTTTTATTAACGTGATTAGGTACAAGAGCGTTTTGTTCACTTATTATTGTTAAGTAGCTGCAAGTGAAGGCCTATAATTGGCTATTGGATCTATTTTATAGTTATTACTCAGTTAAAATATAGTTTTTGGCCTTCCATGTATAAATAAATAATAAATAAATAATGATACAACTTAAATTTATAGAAAACAATATATTTTTATTTAAATAGAGTATATAAAACACATTTTTGAACGTAACAACTGTCATTTATTTATTATCGCGAAAAAATATATATCACAATGTTTAAAAAAAACTCGTAAGCAACGTACTATTAGGTTGCATCACTTAGCACTTATAAAAAGGGCACTCTATTGTACACAACTGTTTATTATTAATATTCTACACAATTTTATAAAGATAAGGGGCCATCCATAAATTACGTCACATGTTAAGGGGGAAGGAGGGGGTTGAGAAGTGTGACATTGTGTGACTAGGGGTAGGGAGGACTCCCAAATTTTGTGACATCACATTTTTTCATAATATAATATCTCTGTGGAACATAATTGAAGGAAATCATTGTTCCAATGTAAAATAATAAAACATTTGACATCACTCTAGGTAGGGGGGGGTCTCACAAATGTGACCAGCTGTGACAAGGACGGGGGAGGGGTCAAAAAATCATGAAATTTATATGACGTAATTTATAGATGGCCCCTAATTGGAATTACAACACAATATTACTTTAAACTTGGTTAACTTTTTGCGATGCCCTGATGAAGGGCGATTTCGACCCGGAGTATATTAATGTAGTTTCCTTGCTGAAGGCCAGCCCACAGAATACTTAGAGACTAACACAAGTCAATGTTACATTCAAATTTTCATAATCGAGCATAGCACACATAGACACCTCTCACAACCGCGATATCTCAGACTGGTGCGGAACAAACTGTACTGAACCATTCCGAGATATCGCGTCCGTGAGAGGTGTCTATGTGTGCGTTGCTCGAATATCACATGTATGTAGATTGACTACTGTTAGTCTCCAGTATACTGTGGCCAGCCGCTGGGCAGAAGCCAGCTCTGTGGCTGGACAGCAATTAGATTGGTTAATATTGTTACGAATAATCTAGAAACGTGTAGAAATGGAACACTGGAGAGATCTAGAAATAAAAGAAAGAGATAGCTACTCCTATTGACAAACAAATAGTTGACCTGGGCTATGCCATAATGGACTTTGTGGGATGTGGCATAAGGCTGAAAGTAGCGTGTACTAGGATTTATGACTCATAATATGTTTACGATAAGAAGTGATTCATTGTTTCTCGATACATTTAGATTTTTCTGAATCCAAGTAGAACTTTACCCTGGCTATAAATAGAGATATGTTGACAAATACAAACTAGTTTTTATCAAGCGATGGAGAGCTATACTTAAAGTGAACAGTGCGAAGCGAGAAGTGTTTTGTTGTGGAGTGTTTGTTAGTACAGTGAGTGACTAGTGTGTAAAGTGTATTTAAGTATTACATTGTGTTGTGTGTATTTGTATTGTAAATACACGGATTTAATATAAGTGGTGTTTTCTTACAATTACGAGCCCGAAGTACGTAACAATATCTAACTGTTATAGTGCTGGCTTACAAGATCAGCATTATAATATTGAAATTAGGGATGTAACAGTATCCCTAATATCTTCGGTGTCAATAGGCGATGGTTTGTCTGTCATATCAGGGAGTAATTTTGATTATTTGCTATCTACTGATGTATATTCTATACTTTTCATCGTCGGCACTTGGTGAAATTCCATTATTATTAGACCACCGACAACACAGCCCATAGACACCTAATAATAAGCGAATGACTTGTGTCAACACATCTGACTTATAGTTCCGATGTAAATGCCCACGCGCCCACGAAATAAAGAAAACAACGGAATTGGCAAGTACAAACATTTGTATCAGGACCGCGATCGCCACACTCACACATAAAATAAGCATTATTGCATATAAACTACTAATGCAAACATTGTTTCATTGGTCGTTTTCATTTTAAACAACAATAATCCGAAACACACAAACAGAACATTTAAAAATATACCAAACTGCGTTACAATAAATTTTATTTTGCTACAAAAAAAAAAAACAGAGTATTTACGTCCTTTTGTAGTCTATTCAAAATAGACTCATCTATTTGTACAATAGTGAAACTTAAGATCGTAATAGTTTCGCTATTCTACAATAGATGGCAGCATTGATTTTGCCGTAGTTTTCAGTTGATCATATTTGAGTAGAGAACTTTTTAGAACGATATACGTAATGACTGTCATTACGTATATCTTTCTAGAAAAATTAGGTCAACCTAAAATGAACTTTATATGTAAGGTGTATGGCTGATTTTAGCTTGACTTTCTATTATATCATTAGAGATTATATTAAATCAGGAATTTAATTAAAATAAAATGAAAATTGTACTTTCGAATGATATGAAATATCTCCATTTTTAATCATCTGTATTCTACTATCATTTCTGCATTCAAGGATGGCACAATACGACATAATTCAGTGTATAATAGATTTTCGCACGACGACTATCTCCTAATGATATGGTAAGTATCACTAAGGCAATTTAGAGTAAAAGCGCATAATAGTGACGCACGCGGCACGCCCACTCTTCACTTCCCCTTGTTTTCTTTATTTCGTGCACGCGCCAATGAGTAGTGATTGGGTAATCAGTGTCGACCAATCAGATGCTCTGTACATTACTATCTTTCACTGTGGCCTTGAGTTAGCCAATTACGGCGTTGCAACCCCACTTCGTCTTACTTCAGCTAGTTGCCAGAATGCATTCAATACGGAAAATCGAACATTAGCCGTCTATAGGCTGTGTGGTCGGTGTATTAGACACTTTTGTTATTGCATTTGTACATAAATTTCACTTTTACACGTATTTTTAATATATTACTTGACCGGTTTCACTTTTAAAGCATCTCAGGATGTAATATACTTAACTGATTATTATTGACTCTTGTGGGATATAAACAAACGTAAATATTGATTTTGAAAAGGTAAGCTTAAATATCGCTCAAAGGTGTTGTCAGCCTTAACAATTTTGCCTAAAGATGTGGGAAATTTTAATTTACAATTGCACTAATTTATAACTATATTTATAACTGTAAATTAAAATTTCCCACATCTTTGGGCAAAATTGTTAAGGCCGACAACACCTTTGGGCGATATTTAAGCTTACCCTTTTAAAATCAATATTTACGTTTGTTTATATCCCACAACAGTCAATAATAATCAGTTAAGTATATTACATCATGAAGATGCTTTAAAAGTGAAACCGGTCAAGTAATATATTAAAAATATGTGTAAAAGTGAAATTTATGTACAAGTGCAATAACAAAAGTGTCTAATCTACTGATGTATAAAAAAAAAACTGGTAATAGGAGTCACAATGGTAATTTGGTCAACTATCCGCCTTTTTGATGTCATATTCTACAAAATAAACTTGGAACAACGCGGGTTATATTTGATTAACTAGATGAGCCCGCGACTTCGCGTGGAAAAAAAATCCTAAAAAACAGTAGCCTAAGTGCCGCAACAGCGTCAGAGCTTGTCACTGTCGTGTTCCGGTTTGGAGGGTAAGGTAGCCGGTATACTTATGCATGTGGCTTAAGACCTCGCTACAAGATAGCAACGCACCATTAACATTTTTGGTGTCTATAGGCCATGGTTGACTCTTTCCATCAGGAGACCCATTTGCTTGTTTGTTATTTTGTAATAAAAAAAATATATGTACCGTGTGTACATCCATATACATTTATTAAAAAGCGGTTATTTTAATATTACAAACAAAATAAATGATGTGGTGTCGCGGGACACCAGGTAGGAACGAACTTCCTTCGGCTAAACGGCACTACTCGCTTGTGTACGCGACTGTCGCGCCTGCGCACGTCTCATTTAACGCTTTTATTCCACGCATTTTTCTTACGGTTTTACTATCACATTTTTTTCAGTTCGGTCGCGCAGCAAAATCCCTATCCCCTCCAAGCCTGCCGTAAGGAACTTCGTTCCAAAACACTCCAATTTTATTTATTTGTATAGGTGAAAATAAATAATGGTTATTAAAATAAATTATTAAGACACTGTTGACAAGTCGACATTTTTAAAATTACTACTGAATCGGAACGCAGCAATACACCTGCCAGATCTCAGAGTTCGACTCATTATAAAGTTGTTTAAAAAACAGTATATAGTAATTGATTTTCAAGTTTTTCTGTTCGAATAAATAATTTAATGTGGATGAACAAAAGGCAAGATTTTTATACATGACTAGTTGCAGCGCGCAGCCCGCTGCGTTATAAAAGTTTTTGGCGAATCCCGCGGGATCACTTAATTTTTCCGGGATAAAAAGTAGCCTATGTGTTATTCCAGGTCATCATCTACCTGTGTGCCAAATTTCATTCAAATCTGTTCAGTATTTTTTGCGTGATTGAGTAACAAACCTCCATCCAAACATCCAAACTCACGCATTCATAATATTAATATACATTAATAGGGCAGGACACGAGTAGATAGCACTTCATATAAAAATTTACTTATTTGCAAGAAATATCTGTTATTTGACATAATCTATATACATATAATAAAATCGTAGGAAAACCAATGTATGTCTGGGGTAAACTCAAAAAGTACTGCATGGATTTACTTCAAATTTTGCATGAATACTAATAGGTCGGGTCAACATATAGGCTACATGGTATCACGCTATCACTTACGGGGGAGGAGCCGTGCGGAGTAAACGAAGTCCGCGCAGACGAAGTCGCGGGCAACAGCTAGTATACAATAAAGTATTAAAATAAAGAAATATTTGTTAAAATCTGGATTAAAGAATGAAATAAATGTAGTGTTATGTCGGCAGGTGCGGCGGACGGCGACATCGTGCCCGAGCCGGAGGTGCAGAAGGCCGCGCTCAACGTGCTCGTCAACTGTGTCTGCGCGCCCCTGCACCGGGTAACGTGCGCACACGCACGCACACACACACACACACACACACACACACACATATATACACACGCACACACACACACACACACACACACATGCATACACACATACAAGCATGCAATACGCAAACTCATTAACCCCCACATACACACACACACAAGTACGTACAACATATACGAACATAGTTTTATAATTAAAATATAGTACGATGTAATCTTACTCCTAGCGCCATCTATCGAGCGGAGCGTAAAACTCCAACAAAAAATGAAGTCAGTCATCAGAAATGCCGACAGAAGTGAAAATACAAAACCGTATTTTGAATTTTTAAACCGATTGTAATGTTAAAAATTAAAATTTCACAATTTCATTTAAACAATAGCTGCACCCTGCAGCCCATTGTAAAAGTTTCTGGTGGATCCCACGGGAACTTATTTTTCCGGGATAAAAAGTATTCTATGTGCTATTCCAGATCTATTTGACCGCCTCGTTGGTCGAGTGGTTAGCGACCCTGACTACGCAATCGGCAGGGCTCGCGTTCGATCCCCGACGGGGACAAGCATTTGTGTGATGAGCATAAATGTTAGTATTTCCGGGTTTTGGTGTTTATTAAATATGTTCCAGTATTTATATATGTATTTCTATGTATTAGTATCGTTGACTAACACCCATACTACAGCAAATAATTTGCTTACTTTGGGGTTAGATCAGTAAATGTAATTTGTCCCAAAATAATAATTATTATTATTATTCCGTGGTAAAAAGTACCTAATTTGCTATTCCAGGTCCATTATGTTTATTTATGCCAAATTTCTTTATGTTGTTATGTGTTGGGACGTTACTGCGTGAAAGAGTAACGTAAATCCATCCATTAGACTTGTGCAGCACAGACATGTCTTTATTGTAAATATTAATGTAAATAGATAGTAAGGCAGGATAGAATGTATATTTCGTTTAGTTCGTAAGTTTTTTGTAATAAATAATATTCGTTTTAGTCTTTTATTCGCCCTAAGACCTACATACAGCTTTGTTGTATAGAAATAATAAGGCTTTATATAGCTATGATCTTTGCCTATTAGGCATATTACGAATAAAGCGAGTTCCACGCAGTCGACGACATTACGAGTCGACTCTTGCGAGATAGTATTTATATGCGGGAACTCGCAATTACGAAAATCCGAAAAGTGCAAAATTCTGTATGTAAACAAATGCTTTATGATTGTAAATAGTATGCATAATGTAAATATAAGCCTTAGGCATATGTTTAGACACTTTTCGGTACCATAAAGATAGTTTACAGGATAGTACGACCTGAAAAGGCGTACAACTCTGTGATTGTAAGAGTTTCCGAGGTCCTGTAAGAGCGTATAATGTATATAACACTCTTGTTTGTTATTATATAAGTTTATTTGTGTTAGATCCTTGTATATAAATAAGAAATAACACATTGTAATTAGTTTTCGGTAGGTCTTAGGGCATTACGTACTTTGTTTTGTATATATCTGTAAAAAGGTAGTACCGTTGCACTCGCTAGAGGGCCACACTAGTTAATTAGAGGTAGAAGAAACTACCTAAGATAAAATTATTAAGATTAGATTGCAAAAAGTAGGATTTAACAAATCCTAGACATTGTGGCGCCACACCCGGCGCCGGTTTCCTTTGAAGATTGCCGCCGCGCGTCTGGCCGCGCACTATAAATATCGGAGAGCGCGGCCATACAATCAGTTCCGTTCCAGTAAAGCTACAGTTTCGTTACGACTCAATAAGTTTCCCAGACAAGTTCCTGGGTTTTAGTATATATCTATAGGGTACCGGTTTTAGAGTAGGGCAGTGTTAGGGCAAGTACTGGCTCTCCATAGAATAGGTTAAATATTTGCAACGGTGCTAGCTTTATTGCTATTTCGTTACAATAAAGCGCCTTTGCAACGAACAGTTGTGGTCTCTTTTTCATCTTCTCCGACACATCCGGCTCAACAGAAAAGCACTACGGCTGGTGGGGCATCGAAGAGAGAAGAACCAGATCTACAGTCCGCTGGCTCCCCCGGCTGTAGTGCACATTTTCTGGTCGCATTCGAGCCGGATTACTGAGCCATGCCGATCGAGACGAGGAGTACGTCGAGTCGCCGAGAGGAAGAGGCCGCTAGTCGCGAGGAGGAAACGAGCGGTACCAACACGTCCGCTACGGAGACTAGCGGCACAACAACGACGGAAAACACCAAGGCGACCGAGACCACAACGAGCACCGTTGCAAATAGCGAAAAGCCGGTACCATCCGCAGTCGAGTCGCCGCGTATAGTTTATCTACGCGCCAAGTTAGAAGAAGCGCGCTTACGAGCAGAAGAGGCGCGCCTACGGACGGAACTCGCGCGCGCTGTTTACGAAGAAGGGCAAGCAACTGCCATTACGAGGGTCGAAGACTGGATGGACTCCGCTCGGCCAACCCATACGGATCGCCAGCCGGCACCAGAGCCGCTGGCAATCACCAGTACGGTGGCACTTATGCCACACCCACTACGAGAGGCGGCACCTAGGCCGCAATACGAAGAGGCGGCGCACGCGCCGCACCAAGAAGATTCGGCGGGCCACGAGTCGCCCGCACCACGAGAGGTGGCCCAGGCGCCACGAGCTACGTCGCCCGCGCAGTTGGCGGGCATTTCAGCGCGCGCTGTACGTCCGGCGGAAGATGATGTGTCCGTCGTAGAGAAGGCGAAGATTTCGACGCCTATTGAAAATACGGCACCAAAACAAGAACCAGGTGCATTGAAGGCCGCAGATATCACCGCGCTCGCGTCCGCCCTGGCAGAAGCATCACGAGGGGCGCCGCGCTATAGTATGGAGTTACCAAGTTTCGATGGCGCTGGTGAAGAATGGTTGCAGTTTAAAGCGGCATATCGAGATACGGAGAAATATTTTAGCAAGGCGGAAAATCGGGCAAGAATTCGAAGATGTCTACGTGGAAACGCCAAAGAAGCCGTCGCCTGCATGTTTTACGGGGAAACCGACCCAAGTGAGATCGTCGACCATTTGGAAATACAGTTTGGTCGGCCCGACGCACAAGTGAACGCCGAATTAGAAAAAATCAAGTCATTGTCGCGAGTGAAAGAAAGTGCGCGGGAAACGTGTGTGTTCGCCAGTAAAGTGAACAATATCGTCGCTACGATTCGAGCTCTCAACAGAGAGAGCTATCTACACGATACGGTGGCAGTAAATAGTTTATTAGCGAAGTTTAATTATACATTGCAGCACAGTTGGTTCCAGTACGCAAGACGGGAAGATAGAAAACCCGATCTACAAATGATAAGTGAATTTTTAATGAAAGAAGCCGAGATGTGTGCTGCGTTGGTGCCACATGAACCTACGAAGGAAAATCAGCAAGTTTTTAAGAAAACACAGCGAACACACACACAGAAATATGAACAACAAGTGAAGAGAGATAAATGTGCGATATGTCAAGATGCACATACTAGCTCTATATGTGAACAGTTTACGAAAGCTAGTGTTGACGATAGGTGGGCTATGGCAAAACGTAATAATTTATGTTTCAGGTGTCTACAAAAAAGAAAGCCAAAACACGAGTGCAAGTTTCGGCAGTGCGGCATCGACGGGTGCAAGAGCTCGCACCATCGGCGGCTACACAATAGCCGCAACAATTATACGAAGAAGACACCTGATGATCAAGCAGAAGACAGCGACGCCGTGGTGACGTCAGCACAGTCAAGCGCGCCACGCGCCTACCTTAAAGTAGTACCGATTGTCCTGACAGGTTCCAGGGGCAGCGTGAATACATACGCACTATTGGATGAAGGGTCCACAGTCACGCTGGTAGAAGAGAAGGTGGCTGCACGAATAGGAGCTCGCGGGCCGGTAGAGCCGTTCCGCATAGAAACAGTTGGCGGCACGCGACTCAACGCAGAGAGGTCGCGCCGCATCGCAGTCACCATCAAGGGCCTTCATCACCATCAGCGACATCGAATAATAGGAAGAACTATAGGTAACCTTAACCTATCGCCACAGTCTGTTAGTAGATCCATCGTCAACAACTGCAGACATCTGGAAGATATAGAAGAAGATGTCATCATGGAGCGCGCCGTGCCAACCGTGCTCATCGGCCAGGACAACTGGCACCTGATCGTGACGAGGGCTGTGAAGAGCGGAAGACGTGGACAACCAGTAGCATCGCTCACGCACCTTGGCTGGGTGCTACATGGTGTGGACTACCGCCACAAGCAGCGAGTCCACCTAGTGCAGAGAGCTGCCTATGCCGAACAAGATGAAGATATAGAAAAGGTAATAAGAAATTATTTCGATTTGGACAGTGTCGGCATCACTCCGCGCCAGCCCATCAACCAGAACGAGCAGCGAGCCCTGCAAATTTTAGAAAATACGTGTAAGCGTTTACCTGACGGGCGCTACGAGGCAGGGCTATTATGGAAAGAGGATAGCCGCGAGTTTCCTGATAGCCGCGGCCTGGCTATTAAAAGATTATACAATACAGAGAGACGTCTGGACAAGGACCCCGCGCTAAAGGAGGCATATGAAAAACAGGTACAACATTTATTTGATAGTGGTTACGCCGAACCTGCCAACGAGTCACCTAGCCAATCCAGCTGGTACCTGCCTCACTTTGCAGTAGTGAATCCTGCAAAACCTAAGCCGCGAATAGTGTACGACGCAGCTGCGCGAGTCAATGGAGTAAGTCTCAACGACATGTTATTAGCTGGTCCAGACCTTCTGCAGAACTTACCCGGAGTGCTAATGAGATTTCGACAGCTGCCTATCGCCGTGACAGCAGACATAAAAGAAATGTTTCTGCAAATACGTGTACGACAACAAGACCGGGACGCATTACGTTTCCTATGGCGAGGAAGCGATAGAAAAGATTCGCCACGTGAGTATCGGATGACCAGCGTCGTATTTGGAGCTGCGTCATCACCAAGCACCGCTATCTTCGTAAAAAATAAGAACGCACAAGAATACGCCCACAT
The DNA here is from genome assembly GCA_036924255.1 of Apodemia mormo. Lineage (NCBI taxonomy): Eukaryota > Metazoa > Arthropoda > Insecta > Lepidoptera > Riodinidae > Apodemia > Apodemia mormo. The sequence continues at coordinate 10,600,311 of JAUPFN010000031.1, forward strand.
GTATCCCGACGCCGCTACAGCCGTGGTAAGAAACCATTACATGGACGATTACCTGCAGAGCTTCGATAGTGAGGAAGATGCCATCAGAATAGCCTCGCAGGTTAGCCTCATTCATCAACAGGCGCATTTCCAGCTGCGCGGATGGAAAACGAACAACTCGGCCGTAGCTAAAACGCTACTAGTAGCGCCATCTCTGGGCGGCGATTGGGAACTAAGCACAGAAAGCGAGAAGGTTTTGGGATTAAAATGGAAACCTCACAACGATAAGCTAGGTTTCAATGTTAAAGCGGTGTACGATGAAGATAAAACACCTACGAAGAGACACGCGTTACGGGTAGCTATGTCTATTTTCGATCCTTTAGGTTTAATTACACCTGTAACTATTCACGCGAAACATCTACTTCAAGAAACGTGGCGAATCGGACTACCATGGGACGAGCCTTTACCTGCGGACTTAGAGAAGACATGGAGAAGCTGGCTTCAAGATGTGAGAAGAATGGAACATCTGGAAATACCTCGCGCACATTCTAACCTGGCGCGAGCGCGAGATCGGCAGCTGCACATCTTTACGGATGCCAGTGAGTCTGCCTATGCAGCGGCGGTCTACTGGCGCATAGTCAACGAGGGCGGCGAAGTCAGCGTCAGCCTAGCAGCAGCCAAAGGAAGAGTTAGCCCGCTCAAGTTTACCTCCATACCGAGGCTAGAAATTCAAGCAGCTTTACTAGGTGCCCGCCTAGCTTAGCACGTCATGGAGGAATACGAGTATCAGCCAAGCCGCAGGATGTACTGGACAGACAGCCGCACAGTTCTATCGTGGCTACGCACAGGCTCGCGAGCATTCAAGCCGTTTGTTGCCCATCGAGTAGCAGAGATTGAAGATATTACGAAGGTCGCAGAGTGGCGATGGGTGCCGTCTCGCGACAATGTAGCTGATGATGCTACTCGCCATATCCCGGAAGAATTTGGAGACCGACATAGATGGTTCGTTGGTCCGGCCTTCCTATATTTAGAAGAGGACAAGTGGCCGCAAGATGTCGCTACCAGTAGCGAATTAACAGGCGAAGAAAAACCGTCGGCAGCTGTAAATAGTGTAAATATTGTAAATAACATTAGAAAAATTATATGTATTACAGAAGCACTTCCGGATGTGACAAGATTTTCGTCGTGGCTTCGATTAGTACGTGCAACAGCGCGCGTGCTGCAGTTCATCGAGCTCTGCAGACCAAATAAGCAACGTGTCGCCGGTGTGCGTAAGCGCACAGCTCCGAAAGCCTCCAATGATGAAGATTGGGGAAAAAAGTGTACGAAAAGCTCGAGGAAAACAGAGAAAATTAAGAAGCCACGAAGTTTGGAAGAAAAACGACGTTACGTGCCGCTAGATGGCGCTGATATCATTAGCGCCGAGAAATTGTTAATAAAGTCATCACAACAAGAAAGCTTTGCTAGCGAAATAGAAGCTATTACGGGCGGGAGCGCGATAGCAAGAGACAGCCGGTTGAAGCAATTATCATTGTTCATCGATCAAGAAGGCATTTTGAAAATAAAGTCACGAATAGCGGCGGCAGAAGAGATAAGTGAAGATTTACGAGAACCGGCCGTACTAGATGGCCGTCACCCATACACCCGCCTCTACATAGAACATGAACACCGGCGTCTTCACCATAGCGGGGTGGAAGCAACTACGAGCGAAATATTACAGAAATTTTGGGTTTTACGGCTTCGCCCCACCGTGCGTGGCATAGTAAAGAGCTGCGCGCTTTGCAGAAGGAGAAGCGCTATCCCGCCACAGCCGCCTACAGGCGACCTGCCGAAATCCCGGGTCGCGCACCATCAGCGAGCCTTCACCTACGTGGGCCTGGACTTTCTTGGGCCATACAGCGTGACCATCGGGCGGCGCCACGAGAAGAGATACGTGGCGCTTTTCACCTGCCTTACTTCAAGGGCGGTTCATCTGGAGATAGCCGCCAACCTGACTACGGACTCCGCAGTAATGGCACTGCGGCGCATGATGTCGCGCCGCGGGTGCCCCACCGAGGTTTGGAGCGACAACGGCACCAACCTGCGCGGCGCTGATGCAGAGCTGAGGCGCGCCGCACTAGACGCCACTAAAGAAGCAGCAGCCAACTACTCAATCAAATGGAAGTTCATCCCGCCGAGCGCGCCATTCATGGGAGGCGCATGGGAGCGCATGGTGCGCTCTGTCAAGGCTGCACTGTTCGCCGTGCTGCAACAGCGGCATCCACCAGAAGAGGTACTGCACACACTGCTGGTAGAGGTCGAACACACGCTCAACAGCCGACCTCTCACACACGTGTCGGTTTCACCAGAAGACCCGGCACCACTGACGCCCAATCACTTCCTGCTGGGCGGACCATCACGCGTGCCTGTCCCGGGCGCGTTCTCCGAAGGCGATACCATCGGCCGCCGCCACTGGCGGCACTCACAACAGCTGGCCAACCACTTCTGGTCACGCTGGGTACGAGAAGCGCTTCCGCTACTCCAAAAGCGGCGGGAGCCTCACGGAAGAGGAGCAGAGCTGCGCGTCGGCGACATCGTGCTCATCGCTGACGGCGCGCTGCCAAGAAATACGTGGCCAACGGGGATCATCGAGGCAGTACACCCTGGAGCAGACGGCGTGGTACGAGTGGCTGACGTACGTACGGCTGCGGGAGTCATGCGAAGACCGGTTAAGAAGTTAGTCTGGCTGCACCATATTTAGTATAACACTGCGTGTTATAGGCGGGAGAATGTGCAGCACAGACATGTCTTTATTGTAAATATTAATGTAAATAGATAGTAAGGCAGGATAGAATGTATATTTCGTTTAGTTCGTAAGTTTTTTGTAATAAATAATATTCGTTTTAGTCTTTTATTCGCCCTAAGACCTACATACAGCTTTGTTGTATAGAAATAATAAGGCTTTATGTAGCTATGATCTTTGCCTATTAGGCATATTACGAATAAAGCGAGTTCCACGCAGTCGACGACATTACGAGTCGACTCTTGCGAGATAGTATTTATATGCGGGAACTCGCAATTACGAAAATCCGAAAAGTGCAAAATTCTGTATGTAAACAAATGTTTTATGATTGTAAATAGTATGCATAATGTAAATATAAGCCTTAGGCATATGTTTAGACACTTTTCGGTACCATAAAGATAGTTTACAGGATAGTACGACCTGAAAAGGCGTACAACTCTGTGATTGTAAGAGTTTCCGAGGTCCTGTAAGAGCGTATAATGTATATAACACTCTTGTTTGTTATTATATAAGTTTATTTGTGTTAGATCCTTGTATATAAATAAGAAATAACACATTGTAATTAGTTTTCGGTAGGTCTTAGGGCATTACGTACTTTGTTTTGTATATATCTGTAAAAAGGTAGTACCGTTGCACTCGCTAGAGGGCCACACTAGTTAATTAGAGGTAGAAGAAACTACCTAAGATAAAATTATTAAGATTAGATTGCAAAAAGTAGGATTTAACAAATCCTAGACATTGTGGCGCCACACCCGGCGCCGGTTTCCTTTGAAGATTGCCGCCGCGCGTCTGGCCGCGCACTATAAATATCGGAGAGCGCGGCCATACAATCAGTTCCGTTCCAGTAAAGCTACAGTTTCGTTACGACTCAATAAGTTTCCCAGACAAGTTCCTGGGTTTTAGTATATATCTATAGGGTACCGGTTTTAGAGTAGGGCAGTGTTAGGGCAAGTACTGGCTCTCCATAGAATAGGTTAAATATTTGCAACGGTGCTAGCTTTATTGCTATTTCGTTACAATAAAGCGCCTTTGCAACGAACAGTTGTGGTCTCTTTTTCATCTTCTCCGACACATCCGGCTCAACAGAAAAGCACTACGGCTGGTGGGGCATCGAAGAGAGAAGAACCAGATCTACAGTCCGCTGGCTCCCCCGGCTGTAGTGCACAAGACTAGTAGTATTAGCATATTGCTGATGCCAATCCATAAGATTTTTTCCTACCAAAAATTGTCTATTGCGCCAATTGGAAGTTTTCACTTCAAAAATGCATAATTATGTGACGTGTTGACTGACTCGTAGTCTAAGGGTCTATTCGGCTCAGATCATGATGTTCCGGGTTGGATCCCCGGGTCGGGCAAAGGTGTTATTGAGGTTTTTTTGAGGTTTTCCTCGAAAATCTAAAATCTCAGCAGCTGCTCGGAGTCTGGCGGAGTGGTGTATTATCACTCCCTTGTTTTGGATGAGCACGTAAAGATGTCGGTACCGATTGTCACTAGAAATAGCCGACAATCATTAAAATGTCGGTAAATTAATAATATCGCAAAACCTGGGGATCTTCAAGAGAAGAGTCCACCTTCTAGGGAAGCGCGTTCCATCTTAGGCCGCATCTTAGCTTACCATCAGGCAAGATCGTGGTCAAGCGCTTCCATATCGAGAGTAAAAAAATGTGGCGATGATCTCGCCAACCGATAAATCGATGAATCGTGGTGAACTAGAAAGTCTAGACTTTAGTTTACTCTGCCTACCTCATAGGGGACCCGGGCGTGATAATACTTTTATGTGACGTGATCGCCACCACGTTCACAGATGGTCGTAAGCGGGTGATGACCAGCGGTTTGTGTAGGCAGGTGCGGGGACCGCGCGGCTGTCCGTGCCCAGCTCCGGGAAGAAGAAGACGGCTCTCAAGTCCTACGAGGACGTCATACAGAAGGTGTGGGAGAGCGTGCGGACTAACAACGGGATTATGGTAAGGAACAATAAACACGCCATTTTGTAATAAAGCAGTGACAGCTATCCGATGTTTATACAGTACATTCTGTATAAACATCGGATAGCTGTCGCTGCTATCCGAGGTTTATACAGTAGGTATATATAACAAATCACCATTTTACACGACACGCATTATTCATTATTATTTTTATTAGTATTGTTGCGAATAATCTAGAAACGTGAAAAGTTGGAGCGCTGGAGAGATCTAGAAATAAAAGAAAGACATAGCTACTTCTATTAATAAACAACAGCCGCCGTTACCCGAATAGTTATGCCATAATGGATCTTCTGTCATACAGCATAAGGGTAAAATAGCGTGTACTATGACTTGTTTACATTAAAATTATTGCTTACGAAATGATTTTGAAACATTCGGGGTTGTAGTTGAACTTTATCTTGGGTATAAATAGGGATGTGTTGGCGTATAAAGTGCAGTTTTATACAGTGATTCGGAGCAAAAATACGAGCGACCAGTGTGAAGCGATATAGTACAGTGAATACGAGAATTGTTTTGGTTCAGCATAGTCGGTTTAGTTTAGTTTTAGTACATTGAGTGTGACTAGTGTGTATCAGTGTACGTACTGCATTAGGGTGTTTTGCATATTTGTGTTGTAAATACACTGTTTTAATAAAAGTGGTGTTTTATTGCACAATACGAACTCGAAACACGTAACAGTATAATAAGATAGTCCGTATACAGCCATCAAGAGAGTTTCGCGTCTTCACAAATCAATCACCTATCAAATGTACCATCAATATACAATGAGTTAAAAAATCGTGTCAGATCGGAAAAAGGCATATCGCTAGGTCAATGAAATTATCAAAAAATTAATAAAATAATTATATTAAAATTTAAAAAAAAAATCGTATGTATGTCACTTTAATGCCTCATTTTTGCTTGATTGGGGAAGTTTTTCAAGTTTAGTACTTGAGGAAATTTCCCTTAAATCAAGCAAATATTTTGAATATTTGTCTTATTATTAGTATCCACAAAATAATGACACTTATATGATTGTGTTGAGCTACCAAATAATGCCTTTAACGATTGGACAGGGTTTTTGTACACACTGTATAATCAATAATCAATATTATTTGTCAGTATCATTATTATTTAGAATCTAATAGTGTAATCAAGAACTTGTTCATTGATAAATGATCCTTCGAGCCGGATTAAAACCAGCGACCAATGGGTCTACAGTCCACCAGAGACAGATTTAGTGGATGCCGAAAAAGGTATCCACTTAATTGATAAAACATCTCGGGAATTATATTTTTAGACCGTACACAAAAATTAACAAAAGAAACAATAGGGACACAATTTATTTTTGCCATTTTGGTAAAGTGTAAAATAGTACTTAATTCAAATTACAACCGCCTTTTCATACAATTAAATTTGAAACAAGTAGCGCGTTTCTTGTTCCAAATTCAAAAACGCTCCGGCTTTCATTTTTCTGTATGTTTAAACAGAATACCTCTCGTGCTCCTTATTCAAACGCAATGAAATTAATTCCGCGCGTGTCTGGTGTGTGTAGTGTTGTATATGTGTGTGTGTGGCAGGTCCTGCTGGCGATGATGATGGTGAAGTCTCCCATCACGTGGGCGGAGCACGTGTGTGTGTAATGTGTGTGTGTGTGTGTGTGTGGCAGGTGCTGCTGGCGCTGATGATGGTGAAGTCCCCCATCACGGACGCGGACCGGCTGCGGGGTCTGGCGTGTCGCGCGCTTGCGGGGCTGGCGCGCTGTCCCACCGTCAGGCAGATAATCTCTAAGCTGCCGCTCTTCACCACCAGCCAGATACAGGGTAACGCAACACAAACACACTCACACACACACACATACACACGCACACACACACACACGAACACACACACACACGCACGCACGCACACACTCGCGTATACTCATAGACAAACATGAGCACGCATGCACTCTTTATATGTGTATATGCACATATACGCGTGCTCACGTACACACACATACGAGTACATATGTTAAGACAAGCACGCACGCACGCTTACACACACACACATACGCTTACGTACACACAAATTCAGCATACACACATACGTAAATAATGTAGTATTAGTGATGTTATATGAATGTGAAAAACATGAATAATATAGTATTGCGTCTGTGTTAATAATATATTAGTTTTCTGTATTTTTAAAACTTTCAAATTATAAGACTGTTAAATTATAAGCGAATCTAAGTAGTAGCATTACGGTTGCAGTTTTAATGCGGGACCCGATCCTGCAAGAGAAGCGTCAGGAGCACGTGATGTTCCAGAAGTACGCGTTGGAGCTGTTGGAGCGCGTTTCGGGCAAGAGTAAACACATGGGCGCTGAATTCGAGACCTCCCTGGCCAATATACATAGGGTAAGTACATGAAGCTTTATTATATCTGGCGCAGTGCTCAAAATCATAGCTTACACATTATTTTAAGATACAGTGATAAATAACATCATAATACCATTTCAACACTAAATTAGATAGTCCAAAACCGAGTAGTGTGATGTGAAATTAGAATCATTAATAGCCATAATTAAACTGTTACAGCTATCAGCCGATCAGCTGATAAGGTCGCGTTGGTAGGTAAATGACGTGATGCATAGGCACAGAGTAAGAAGTTAAATAATCTCTCACTTTTGCGTTAAAAGTGGACTATTTTATGCAGAACGGGAGAAGTGTTACGAGACAAAATTATTTTATTCCTAAAAATCAAAAAGTTTCAAACCTTTTAATGACGTTTGTTTTTAGCTGGATATATTTGGTTAGACGTACTGAACGCTGTGTTAAAATATGTTCACCTATTTTGGAAGGACCTTGTATATCGACGACATGCTAATCTACTCGCGGGTGAAGTTGCGTGGGTCAGCTAGATTAATAAATACTAAAATAAAAACTAATCCAAATGCTTGAGTTGTTTCTAATGGACACAACTTTTATTGTAATACTTAGTGGTTGATGGTAAGTTGACATGATCGTGCCCGTGTTGTCGCAGGCGAACGTGGTAGCGCAGACGCGTATAAACTACAACGAGCGGCAGCTGCTGCAGCTGGTTGCGGCGCACCTGGCGGCGCGGGGGCTGTCGGCGAGCGCGGCCACGCTCGTGCGGGAGGCCAGACTGCCGCCGCCGCCGCCCGCGCAGCCGCAGCACCCGCCGCCGCTGCACGCGCCCGCCACGCCGCTGCGGGTACACACACACACACACACACACACACACACACACACACTGCCGCAGCACCCGCCGCCGCTGCACGCGCCCGCCACGCCGCTGCGGGTACACACACACACACACACACACACACACACACACACACTGCCGCAGCACCCGCCGCCGCTGCACGCGCCCGCCACGCCGCTGCGGGTACACACACACACACACACACACACACTGCCGCAGCACCCGCCGCCGCTGCACGCGCCCGCCACGCCGCTGCGGGTACACACACACACACACACACACACGAATAACAGTAGTCAATCTACATACATGTGATATTCGAACAACGCCCACATACATAGACACCTCTCACGGACGCGATATCTCGGACTGGTTCAGGACAGTTTGTTCCGCACCAGTCCGAGATATCGCGTGCGTGAGAGGTGTATGTGTGCTGTGCTCGAATATTACTTGTATGTAACATTGACTCTTTTAGAGTCTCTTAAGTATTCTGTGGCACTGGTCAATTTCATTATATTTGTTTTATATTTTGTAAGTTGCAATGTGTGAATATCTCCACAGCCTCGTCTTTCGGTGACTCGCAGCAGTAGTAGCTCCCACCGGGACAGCATGGAGGTGGCCAATCCAGTGGTGGCTGACGAAGCCAGTCCAGTGCCAAATGTCATCAAAATAAGGTAATTCAATACCAAAGGGCTACACATTTAGCACTAAAGGGCTTCAAAATAAGACGTTTAATTTAGTGCCCAAGGCTCACAAAATAATCTCCGTAATTTAGTACCAATTGATTTTAAAATAATGTGCGTAATTTAGTACCATC